>AGDA01086608.1:0-23809 GCA_000281935.1 Mengenilla moldrzyki | reverse complement strand
CGGAGTCGGAGTCGGAGTCGGAGTCGAAGCTTCGTAACATCCCTAGTATACACACGAATCACGTATGCATACAAAATCTCCAAGTTATTCGTATAAAGCATTTATTTCCCAAACTGCCAGTGAATAATTTGAAAGAAAAGGATTAAGCACAAATTTTGAAACAAATTTGACCATTTTTTAAAGAAAATAAAAGTACTTACCATCATTAACCGGCGTTTTGATTTGAGATTCACTCATGATGGGAAAGATACCATCATTTGATACAGGTAAAGTCGGCGTTGATAGAAAACTAACATTGTTTGTTACACCGGTTCCAACACTGCCATTTTCTAAATTACTAAAATAGTTTTCAACTGTTTGACCTGACTGAGTCGGCAATGGCATATTTGACGGTTCTGTGACAACAAATTGACGTAAGGTAGCCAAGGAAGGTGGCTGAGAAGTTGCCAAGTCTTTCACGAAATCTGCATTCGATTTCGATGTCAAATCCATTACAATATTGGCTCCATTTGATGTCAATATATTCATATGAATTAAGTCGTTAGCAACATTAGTTAATGTTGGTGTCGTATTCGTAGCGGTTGTTGGTGACAACGACATTGTGGATACTTGAAGTGATTGCACATTTGAGTCCACAACTATTTGTTGTGGTCCAGTTGCTTGTACTTGTTGCTGTTGATCCAACTGTAAGCTTTCTTCTAATTTCACCGAGTTCGGTGACTGTATACCATTTGCTGATGTGTTTGGGTTACAAAGGGTAACTAAGTTACCACATGATGACGTTCGCGAGCCAGTACTACTAATAGACGAATTAGAAGACAACGCAGGCGATACTTGAGGTACAACAATTGATGCCGTTGGCGGTGGCATCAGGTTAACATCAATCTCAGGCTCATGACTCTGCTTCGCGCTCCATAGCAAATCCGGAATAAAGGACGTTTTCGTATCTGAGGCCATTTGAACCGAACCTATTTTTTTCCGAAGATATAAAGCAAACACTTAATAAATCTGAACTAAACTTCACTGTCATTTCTATATATTTCCAAAAAAAAAAACTAAATCTGAAATAAAAAATAAATCAAAAGTTCAAAAAATACGTCGGATTCTTATTTTTTAATTTTTTATCAAGGCTATTTATTAATGTAGTATGTATAAATTACTGACTATTTATACATTTTTATAAAATGTTTTTTTCATTTAGATACATTTAGATAACTTTGACTGTATAATGTTTAGAGAGCAAAGAAATGTTATAATTAACATAATTATTCTTTGTTGTTACATGATAAGAAAATTAAAAACTTTTAAGAAACCTATGATGAAACATAATTGACAATTGCTCTAAAATTAAATTTTCAGTTATAATAGAAGTTACAATTCCATTTAATGCTTTAAAATTTATATATAAATAGTAGTCACTTATACACACAGCTTATAAAAATAGTCCTTTTGAATAAAAAAAAAACTTGAACTGTACTTGAAACTGACATTACATGCACACTCATCATTCAGCGGTCAGTTACATAAAGAGCCATCCTAACAAACACCCTAAAGTAATTTAGACAAAATAAAAAAATAACAATAGCAAAAACAATAAAATAAGGAAAAAAATACAAAAATCAAGTACAGTACAAGCTGTTAAAGAGTCCTTCAAAATTCAATAGTTCTATCTTAAAATATGAACACCTTTTCGTTCCCCGAAATTCTGTGTTATAAAGTCAATTTTTTGTTAATAAACACTGAAAATTTATCCATGTTAATAATTTCCATTTTTAGCTGTACTAGATAATATTAACTATATCGTTGTTTTTTAATAGCGAACAAACATTTTTTTGCGTAATTTAAATACTGTACAAATTGCTGAAATTTTAATATGTAAAGGAAAACGTTTATAAAACTTTTTAAAATAAATATGCACGTGTTTGTTAATAGTCAATGTATTAAAATAACGTTTTAGAAAAAAAAATTCAAAATTATTACATGGAATACGTTGTGATATTTATTTATAACAATAACATACTTTTTGGTATTATTCAATTCTTAACATTAATGTATATTACAATAACATCTTTTCAATATTTTATAACAGGGTTTAGAGAATAACTTGAAAATAATTTTAATAAATCAAATAATAGCATAAACTCCTGTGTGAATTATAAAAGCAAATATAAGTTTGGAAAAAAATCAAATATTTTATGACAAGATATTAAGTTTTTTATAATCGAGATTGTTCTTAGAGAAAGAGTAGAAGCTGTAAATATTAGAAATAAAAAGTTTTTTTCCGTGTTTTTTTTTTTGAGATCTAATGTTAATATCTTAGGCCTAATAAAATATGTTATAAGAAAATTTTAGCCAGTAATAAACAAAAACTTAATGACATCTTTCAGCTATATATGTCATGTAGCTATATAGTTCTAATCGGCAAAAAAATGTTTAAGCCGAACAAATTCATTTTCCTCCTTTTTGAAAATTGGCCTTTAAGAATTTAAAAATTTGCCATTTATCATCCTCTAAACGTATGTGTTTGGAAAAATATTGGGTGTTCAGTGTGTTGTGAGTCCAAATGCGTTCATTATTTTTTTATTATATTCTGTATTATAACTAATGTATTTGCTCTATTAATATTGTGTAATTCTCTTTATATTTTTCGTTTTTAGAAGCTTAGACAATCCGCGTATATACGTACTGCTAAAACTTATGAAAAACATAAATTTTAAAATTGCTACATTATAGCAACCTTTAATAGCTTATTTAGGATTTCCCTTCATGAAAGGAATTCTGTTTTTTTATTTCCACTCAGCTATGTGTATATACGGTGCGTGAAAATAATTATGTTGTTTAATTTTTATATTCATTATTCTTGATTACGATGCGCGACAATACACTTGATATTTTAAGACATAAAAACAGAATAGCACAAAAGTGGCTCGTGGTACGCAAACGACTAATACTAAATAGCTAAAAAAGCGATATATTTTATTATTTTGTTCACTAGTTTCTTTTTAAACAGAAATGATTTAAAAATAGTTAAACCTACTAATTAAAACATTTAAGACAACCACTAGAATAATATTAATCAAGAAAAATCTATGTCCTGCACAAAATTTCTTAACACTGAAAATATGTAAGATGGCATAACGAAACAAAAATATTTAATTTAATAATTAATATTAAAATCTAAAAATCCGATTTTTTTTGCAACAGTTTGAATTTAAATTTGAAGGTTTCATAATTTTTTAAGAAGTTTGTTTTTCAATCAAATAAATAAATTTTATCCTCTAACAAAAAGAATAAATAATAAAAATTACTTTATTTTTCGTTTTGTCATCCACTTTTAGAAATATTAATCTACATACAGAATTAAAGAAAAATTTTATTTTATTTACTATAAACACTGCAAGAAATTAAATGTATTATTTTAATTGTTTTACAAGTTTACTTAAAATAATAAAAAGCTAAGTTAGCTTCAGTTACTTAATTTTATTTATTAATCAATATAGCTACTTTAAAATAATTTTAATAGTTATTTCTTTAATTAACTATTTTACGTAACTGGTAAAATACGTAAAAAATGTACCTTTTTTTCTTAGCAAACAAAAAGTGTTCATAGATTTAAAGTTTCTTCTCAGACTAATGAAGAACTCTACATGATTTGCATGTTTAAAACAATTAAAGAAATAAAATTAATAAAATGTTCGGTTTCCCTCTATCTTTTAAAATAATAAAAAAATAAATAAAAGATTAAAAAATGAAAATTCTGAAAATAATATTGTCTCTTATAAAAAAAATAAATATAATAAAGCCCCGTTTTTTAGTACCCTTGATGCTAGAACCTGAGTAACACGAACGTTGCTGACCCTTTTCTGACCACTATTTGGGACAGCCAGATTTGGTCGCCGGTCACCGACAGCTTCCTGCATAACATGCCTAAATGCTATATGAGACGAAATTGAAAGCAAAAGAAAAATGAAATTTTGAAAATAAAAGGAAAAATTAAAAAAACCAAAAATAATAAAGTAAATAACTTATAAACAAGGAAACCAAAATATAATAATCTACTCTTATCACAATTTTTTTAGTAAAAAATTTTAGCAATAAGAGCACATTTTATTTTATCATAGTGTATTCTATACATTTTATTTTAAACAATATTTCTTTATTTTTCGTTATTGACTTCTTTAAATAGAATAAAAATTCAGTCTTAAAAGTTAACGATTAGTTAATTAAAATTTAAGTTTAATTAAAACTTAAAGACTATTAGACTAAATTTTTAATTCATTAAAGATTTCAAAAATATTCATTTAAAAATATTGTATACAAATTAACATTCATGCAAAAATTTCTAAACGCTCAGTGTTTAAGGATTGAAATTCTAAAATTGCACAATTCTTAACATTTGTGTGCGATTTATGACAATGATGAGTTCAAAAAGTAAACAGTTTGGATCTCATATGAGATCAATCGCACACAACGTGCTAAGAAAATATTGACAAATATATTGAACACTGAGCCATTTAATAATTATATAACTTTGTTGCGCTTAATTTTTGCATAAATTTTTATTTTCTATCGATTGTATAAAATTGAAAAAGTGATTTTACCATTGTCATTAGACCCCGAAATTAATGGGGTGTAAAGAAAAGAATGAGGCTCACTAGCCTTTCCGCCGGATACGACAAAAAATCGTACGGAAACCGGCTCAGTAATGTCTGTTTTCCAATATGGCGGGACAACACAAATCAAATGCGTCTAATATAAATCGCAATAAAAGTAAAATTAAAATCATTTGAGATAGTGTTTGCCAAAATAATTAATAAAAGATAAAAAAATTATACTATCAATAATAAGATTACAATGATTTTACTTCTCATAATTATTTAATAAATATCTAAAAAACAATTCAAAAATATAATTATTTTCATTAATATTGATAACTTTATTATAATTAATATTTAAAAAAGCATATATTTGATTATAAAAAACTGTAAATCAATTAACATTTGTCATTTTTAAGCCAATAAACTTTTTTGTTAATATTATAACAAATTTATTTTATAAAAGTTCTTATTGTATTTTTATAATTAATTATATTAAAGATTAAAATTCAGTAAAATATTTCATCAACGTATTAGGTTGATGCATAATTATTCAGCGTTTATCAGTGGAAAGTAACGTTTTTTTTATCATTTTTGTATAAAATAACCTTTATTGTTTTAAAAAATTAGTATCAAAAATTATAGTCATATTTGCTATAATATGGTCTATTATAAAAATGCCAAAGCTAGGGTCTATAGGCCGGATCCGGTCCGTGAGTAAGTTAACACTAAGTATGTATTTTTTTGTAAAATATCTAAAAAAAAATATAAATCATATTGGCAATTTAAATTAAAAATTTTTAAATTTTTTATGTACATCAATATGTTTAGTGTCACTGATAATCTTGTAGAACTATAGTTCAAATTACACAGCAATTTGCAATGTAGCTCTTTGTTATGTTTAATTTACTTCTAAGTTTACAAATAATTTTCTAACAAAAATGATTGCATATTTTAGCCGCCCATTAATTTAAGGACGTAATATTTTCATTAATTTTACAAATTTTTTTGAGAAAAAAATCGTCACAAACATATTCATGATTTCATTAAAAATGTTGCATTTTTTAATTAAATGTGTTGCTAACACATACAGTTATAAAGAAACCGACCCACGGATTTTATGTCATGTTGAATCAGGTCCGCGGAAAAAAGTTAGATGCCTGCTTCGCTATTTCAAGAAAGGATGAAAGCAGCACAGTCTTCACGATTCCGACGAACTTTTGGCAAAAAAACAATTAGCAAAGGTTAGTATAGATCAGGGGTGCCCAATCCAAATAAGCTAGCGTGCCAAATAAAAAATTATTAAACTTAGGTGGACTGCACATATAAATGTAAAACAAAAAATTATTGAAAATATTTTTTATCGTGCAAATTTTAAAATATTTTATTACCTTACAATTAATGTTGCATACTTTTTTCTATTTTACTTGAATTTTTTTTTTTTAATTAACGAATAATTTAATTTATTTTTTCACATATTTAAAATAATATAGGTAGTCAAAACCTTTGATTGGGCCGCGGGTTTGACACCCTTGGTATAAGGAGTGGTTCCCTTTTTTCAAATCAGATAACAGCAGCTTGAAAAATGTCAGAAAGAGGTCGACTATCGAATTTCGGCGGTCAAACTCCTCTGACAGCTGTAGAAGAAGATGAGAGTTCGACACGAATTTTAGTTGAGAACTTTAACGTCAATCAATCTGCCAAGTAAATTGAAAGCAGTAATTAAAATGGGCGGTGACTACGTTCCTGAATAATTGTTTAAATTTGTTTTTATCAAATATTGTTATTGATTTTGTTAAGTAAATTTGTTAACAAAAATTCCGTATAATTTTGCATCAGTCTAATAATAGTAACTTCCGTAATTTTATTTTTCGCAATAATAATATATAAAAAATTTATTGGCTGAAAATTTAATTAATTTATTCAGTATAGATGGGATTAATGAGTACATTATGAGTCAGAAATATGAGCTATTAGCACATTCAAATCCAGTCCTTTTTATCGTTTCTACTTTCGATTTCCGAAGAAAATAGCGAAATTTTAAAGCTAAGAAAACTTGTGTCAGCTCTTTTCAAAGGAGCTATAATTATAAAAAACTTAATATTGTCGTCTCCTAAATCGAATACAAAATAATTCGCGTTAATTACAATGAAAAGAAATTTTAGTGATGCAAATGTATGAAAATGCCTATAATTTTAACATTTTTTAATACCATAAAATCAATTGTGATTTCACTAAAATGTTATTGAAACGTCCGAAAATTATAGATTTTTACCAATTTTTTCAATAAAAATTCTTTTAAAGTACCTAAATTTCAAAGTCATACAAAATCGTTTATATCAAAATGAAATAAGAAATATGTTCTCTTTTTTGTAATTGAAAAAAAAAAATTGTTTTCTTTTTGAAGAAAAAAAGATATTTCACTATTTTTTAATTTAATAAAAAAAAAAACACGGTTTGACATTTGCCACTGCAACATAGGCAGATATATATTGCTTAAAAAATAAGATAATTCGCTAACTTTTTAATACATATAAATCGAGCATTTTTATTTATTAGTGTAAGTGTCAATTATTTTTACTTAAATAATAAAATACATTTTTTAGAAATTTGGGGCTTAATTAAAATATACAGATTATCGAAAATAACGAATAGATTGTAATATTGTATTATGGAGCAAAAGTAAAATGCTCCTGCTTATGCACAGAGAAAGTAAAGTTTGAGTTCTTGGACGTATGACAAACACCACCTTGAATAATAAGGTTATTGAATTAAAATACTTGATGAAAAAATTCCTTGTCCGGTACCACATTCTCTTCCCAAACCATTTTAGTTTCATTTAATAATTCTTGAAAAACAACTCTCGAATCCTTCAAGAAATTCTTACCAATAATAAATAGTTCAGTGCCCCCGTTAACTGGAGCTGTTTTCAGAGATCTTTTACAAATTTCTGGCACTCCCGGTGGTTGAGCTAAACAAATTACAAAAATTGCTTTAAAATTTAAACTAAAAATGCAAGTAAGTACGTACTGCATACAATTGGTTGTGAACATATTTGTAATGTTTCAGTTGAACCGTCATCGTTCATAATTGTCGTACGGAACACCATACGACAGCGCGTTGACTTCTTTTTATTGCGCGGCAAAATATGTTCAGGGAATCTTTGTTCAACATCAACATTACGTTCCTTCAAAATACCGACACAATCACATACTACTAAATTATCATTTGTTTCGTCCAACCGGATTTCAATAATGACCGTTCCGTTGATTTTATTTTCAGTACAAGTTGTTGAATTCTTGCCGGTTACACGGCATGCTTGATAGAACATATGCGGTGCAACACGGCCAAGATCAGTTCCAATAAAAACCTATATATTTTAAAGTAAATTAAGTTTCTTAAAATAAAAATAATTACTAAAAATAAAATTGCAAAACTCTTTACAACATTAAGTAGTGATGCTAAATATAAATTTTTAAAAAAGAAAAAATTATAATTTTTTCATCAACGTTTCAAAATTAATAACATTTCAAGTAATATTGCAAAATGTTTTAATTTAAGATAAAGCTAATTTCGAAATTGCTACTTATAAAGATTTCAGAAAGTTATTAAAATAAACTGTAAGTGAAATTTTTAGAAAATTAACAATTTTTAAAATTAAATTTAGAAAAAAATATACATTGGAAATATTTTCGGGAAAATTAGAAATTCTCAAGGCATATAAACAATTACTTATAATTATTCTGTACTTATAGGTAAAAATTGTTAATCTAATATATTTTTTAGAAATGTTTATTATAACTGATATTAAAATATAGTAAAATAAAAATAACATCATTTGAATAATTTTAAATTTTTTAGATTACTAAATAAAATAGTGCACAAATGTACGTAATTTCATAATTTCTTCCAGGTTTAGAACACTGTTTTTGATAATCACAGTTAATAATACGACAATCGAAAAAACAATATACGTTGATAGGGAATATTTTTAAAACCACTTATGGAAATTTAAAAACATGTTCATATTATACGTAGAAACGATTTTTTTTTAGCTAAAAAATGAAAATTTTGTTGCAATCATAATTAATATTTAAAAATGAATTCATATATAGATGCTGTTCACTTGCGAAATCAAAAAACTAAAAAAAAAGATAAAATAGTATATATAAATAAGTTTTTCATTTTTTATTAGTTCAAAAAAAATAAATAAAATTCAGTGATATCAATACTTGATATTAGAAAAATTTGTTTTGAATATATACACAGTTAAGAGATACTTGAGTGCTTTAATATTAAAATTTATTAAAACCAAAAAATGAAGGGTTAATCAATTTGATAGTTGAAGAGTCGATATAAACGTATGTATTTATTGAGATATGTGTATTTTTATCGAAAAAAATTTGAACCACATATTCATTTGATCTGGTATTTTCGCAGATTTTTTGGATAATTTTTATTAAATCTGATGTTTTAGCTAAAAGTATTTCGTTTTTTTAATAGTTTAATATTGTTGGCATGCTTATTGCCAAAAAAGCTATATGTAAAATTAGTGATTGTTCGGAAAGAATTAAGATTATATTTATACTTCGAAATTGTTATCTTTATTATTAATAGTGGACTTTATGCTACTAGTGTATTTTTAGTGAATAGTTAAGTAAATTTTTAGACAAAAATGTGATAAACATAATTTTTTTATATATTTAAATTACATTAGATATATTTTTTATTATTCTTTTCACTGCATAAATTAATTAGATTTAGTTCATCGTGAGAACTTAATTTTCTTTGTACAAATAACTTTATGGAAAATACTTTAGAAAATATTATACAAAATGACCTTTGTGTATAATTTCTAGGTTTTCGAATACGTCTATATCACAACGCTTAAATAAATTATATTGTAAAATTGTAATGTTGTAGGTGAACAATCTTTTATTGTAAATATACTCAAAATGTAAGTCCAATTGTAAATGTTTATTACGTTAAAAATAAAGGCTTTAGAATGAGTAGTTGAGAATCATGCATGACAAAAGCCTAATATTTTCAAAAAACGCTGTATCTTTGAAAATTACTACCAAATAATTTTTAAAACAAAGTAATAGTACACACACAAAAATGACTGTTTAATTTAAGGAGAAAATAACCCTTAAGGCGGGACACATGTTTTTTTTTCAAAATTTAAGATTTAAATGCTTGATAATTTTTTTTTCGTTAAAACTGCAATTTTTTTTTTAAATTTACAAGAATTTGAGTCTTGAAATAAATTCCAATAATTTTAAAGAAAAATTATCTTAAATTAGGTATTTTTAGTCTTGTATTTAGATTTTTTTTCTAATTGTATGAATTTTTTTACTAGTTTGAGAAGAAAAGTTTAAGGCTAAAGCTGAATTAATTTAAGAAGGTAAAATACTAGTCAAATTTAGCAAAAAAATCGTACTCTTAAAAAAGCATTTTGTTTCTTATTCTAAGCAGTTGATTTTTAACAGTATTTGTTTTTCTTTGCAGAAAAGTTATATGAATTTATAAAAGAGATCGTACTTTTTCCCCATTACCTATAAATATATTGAATTAGTTTTCGCAATGTGGTTATTGATGTCTTGTACGTTCTCAAAGTTATTTAAATAAAAATAAAATGCTTGTATATATGAAAATTCATGTTTTACAATTATTATACGCGGGAAAAAATTATAACCATTTTACGAAAATTACAAAAAACGAATATTTGTTATTATTACTAAACATTTTCTTATAATAGAAATGATGCCTATAAGGTATATTGCACAAATTATTTAAAAAATAACTAATATAAGCAAAAATTGGTTTTACAAATTTTCATTTGTTATTTCAACAATAACTTCCAGTCAAAATAACGATGAAAATTTTATTTGGAAAACAAAAATATAGTTATTATTTTTTGACAATCTACTTTTATCGTTCTATTTGTAAATTGATAACTGAATGTTCGTCATACATCAAAATTAAATCTCATTGCTAATTTCTGCAAAAAATTGATATCAAAACGGCATTGTTATTCCTCTCCCTAATTCTATATAAATTTGGATGCATTATTTTTTGTTTATTTCATTAAATTATCAAAGTGAACCCTTTACAAAACCTACATTATTCTTAAACCAAATATAAAGTCCTACAAGATTTTTCTTTTATTAAATTTACGAAGAATTTATAATGATGTTATAACAAAATGCCAATAACTTGGCACTGTTTTTAGGTGAAACTGAAATCTGTTTATGCAAAAAAAGAAAGTTTAATGGATGTATCAAAAATGAATTTACTACAAAATAAACATACAATTGAGAATTTGAAGTTTTTTTATTTTTTTAAACACTTATACGATAATCCTGTGAAAAGTATACAAATAAGGACAGAACAAAATGGCAAAAGCGTAAAAGATTAAGCAATAGAAGAAAAGTACTCACTTGTAGAATGGTCGGTTTATTGTAGCCAATAAGTTTGACGGTCGGATATCCATTACCGGTGCGATCTTTAACGGCGCCGCGACTACCTTCAGTTTGATAACGAGCACGATGTTGTACTTCTGGCTGGTTAACAATTTGCAACTGCACTTTGCCGTTGCGCGATATACTGCTCAACTGACTAGTTAGTGTAACGGTACTGTGATTGGCCACACGACGAGCGATCGCTGCTGCCGAGGACTTCGACGCTGCTGACCTTGGCCCGTTGCCGGTGACGGCGGTGCCAGCGAAAGCATTATTAAGTCGAAGGGACGGATAGACCATCGTTCCTGTTACCGAATGAGTTATTCTACAACAGAACAAAGAATAGATCAAACGATGTCGTCAGCTATCACAAAAGTATAAAACAATATTTAATAATAAAAAGTGCCTCCTTATCTGTAAAGTCCAAACCTCATTTTCTTCTCGTATATACACATACATATATACGTATGTATTTAATTAATACAATATATAAAGCAATGAGAAAACAAACAAGTTTTTTCTCTTCTCTTTGTCGATTGCATAGTGAACTGTACACTGTACACTGTACACGCACACAGTTATCACACCAGAAGACCTTAAAAGTACAACAAGGCACTTTTCGTTTAAATATTCATTATTAATAAAAATGCATACAAATTAGCGCATTTTGAGTCCTTAGTATGGGCTTTTTGAAAGCCGAAGCCTCCGCCACTGTTGCCGGAGTTCGAAAAGTCAAATTCTTTTCGCGGCTCCGACCGTTTCTGCTTCGAGGCCTCGCTCATTTCACACCCGTGTTGAAAATTCGTACCGTTCATCGAACTTGGCGACGTTTCAATTTGATCAAAGCTACAAGGATAAAAATGTTTAGTTAATATAAAGCCCTATTCCTCCTAATGTGCGATTAAAAATAAAATTCTTTGATGAAAATTAAATTGTTTTTCTTTGCAATTTTTCAAAATAACTTAGTCTTATTGGTTTGATCAGATTACATATTAGTAGAATTTAATTAGTTTCAAAATTTTCAGTGAATGTAATTAGCAATGTTATAAAAGACACACAAGTTCTAAGCTTACCCTAAGCCGCTATCGTTCGAATTGTCGCATAGATCAAGTGAACTGCGTGCAAATTTACTACCCTTGCCGGGGAAAGACTTGTAACCGAGTCCTGGCCGCTTTGAGCCTATTCTCACCATTTTTCGGTGATTCCGCGACACCGTATTTAACCCCGAAGACGGAGTCGAAGTCATTAACAACTTCATGGTTACGGTAGTGGTGGTGGTGGTGGTGGTGGTGGTGGTGGTGGTGGTAGTGGTAGTTGATATTGCCGATGCTGTTGTACTACCGGTTACTGTCGATGAATCGGAATTGGTTGTTCTTACAACTAGGGCAGCAATCTGTTGATGCGATGTCAGATCAGATGCGGTTGACGGCAACGATGTTACACACGACGTTAATTGTGACGGCGACGCTGAAGGCGAAGACGAAGGCGAAGAAAATGAAATCACAGACGATGCAGTTTCTGAAATTAACACTTTTAATTACTCTTTTCCTTGTTTATAAAACAAGTTCACTTCATGAAATCAAAACATAATTCATAATAATTTTCTAAATGGAATTATTTCCTATCGTAACTCTTATTTTAATCAACATACACTTAAAATATCAACAATAAGAGAAAAATTAGTATAGCAAAAACGTGTAATTATAACTCTTTACTGTTTATTTACCAGTCAAATAATTATTTCATATATATAGAAAAGTAGGCTTTCGCACAATATTTTCACAGTTATTTTTTTCCTTCTATGAGTGTGAAAATGTCGTCGTTTTTAAATTTTATCAGTTAACATTATGTGTAAAAAAATATTTTTTCAAAGCAAATTCATAAAAATAAAGCATTTATAATGGAAGCATAGAAAAACTTATAAATTAAATAAAAAATAATTTATGAACAAATAAACGAGAGTATTTAAAAAAGTAAACAATAAATACTTATAATTATAATTATCTTATTTTTTTTTTTTAAACGAAGAAAAATATATCACTTTTTGCAATAAGCAATGGCAATCGAAATAAGCGCAAAAATGAAAAGTATTTAAAAAAGTTAAAATTAGTAAAAATAGAAGAATTAATTAAGTGATAAGAAAGCAAAGAAAAATAAAGACATATTAATAAGTGATTAAAGTTCAAATAAAATCAGGAAAATTGTGCATGAATTGCAATTGAAATTATTTCAAGTTTAATAAATAATCATTCGCAAAACTTTGTACAAAATATGGTATGTTTTAAAATTACTTAGAAAATTGCGACTTACTTAATATAGCTGTGTTTTTTAAAAATCGTTCAAGTTAACTTTTCGCTATATACTAAACGATTAAACTCAAGCGATTCAATGATTAAAAAAGTAGTCTCTTTTCGTAACAAAAATTATAATTATGATATCGTAATTACGGTAAAAAGGAGAGAGTAACTGAAATGCGCACGTGTTGCGGGTATGATACGGCAAAAGGTTAACGCGGGTGCTAAAGTACTAAAATATATATTTGTTTTGATTTTTATTATTTTTATAAAAATTATTTCCTGTTATAACTAATTTTTGATTATAATTTACCAATTTTTTTTGAATTTATTCTTTTAAAATGATAACCGATTTCGTTCATGCAATGTAATCAATATCAGTTAATTTAAAATAATTGAAAAAGTATTTCGCAATTCGTTAAGCAATTGTGTCAAAAGTGATTAATTTCGATTTCATTCGCGCAAAAACATTGCCATTATTTTTTTTAAAAATGATAAAAGTAAATTGTATTTTAAAGATGCTGTAATTGAGAGGCATGAAAAAACTGATTCCTTCTTTTTATAGGTATCAAACAAGGGAGAAAAGTTAAGAGAATTTGTATCTTTTAAAATGATACTTAAAATGCACATATGTAGGTTTTTTTTACAATTAATTTGCATACTTAAACGTGATTTTTTTATTTAAAGTGAAAAAAATACACATGTACACTTGCACACGCATTAAAATTGCACTAATAATTTATGCAAACACTGACGTCAAATTTCCAGAGAGTTACAAGTACTATTAATTACTATTTAATTTAATCATCTTAAATTTAAATATAAGAAACTTTTCCTTATTCTGTTGAAACACGGGGAAAATAATCGCTTTAAACACGTAGCCTAAAAACCAAAATATAATTGTGAAATAACATAGATAGATCATTTTTAATTTTAATAACAAAGTTATCGAGATATATCATCTCAATTTTTATCAAAAAACTTATATTCTATTGCACATATCATAGAATTATAAATGTCATATATAGCTTAATACGTTAAATGCTAAGATTTAAAAGGTAAATATGAATACCATCAAAACATAAACCATTAATGCTAAAAACTGTTAATTTTCTTTGAACGACAGCCTGTACAAAGATAGCCTAAATTACAAAAATCTACAAAATAAACTTACAAAGAAATGTTCTGAGAGATCCAATCCTAAATTTTTTTAAACTATCCTTGTTAAAGAGTAAATGTCCTCTTATTAACAAAAATATATGTTGTTTGTCTCTTAATTTATTTGACAATGGTAAAAAATGAACACTATCAAAACATACAACTTCATGAAATGTAAAATTTATTATTTTCCTTTCTTGAAAAAGAGTTTTAATGAATTTTATGAAGAATATAAAGATCTTAAAAAGATTTCAATAAGCTGTTTTTTGATTTTTTGAAGTTTAAATTGACCCTAATGTTCAACTTCACCATTTAGTTACAAGCTTGGAAAATAAAACTGAAAGGAAATGAATGCAAACTGTAAATATATAAACTAAATTATTTTGACCCATGGACATATTATACTACTATCTAAATCATTTGGAAACTTTTGCTATCATAGTTAAAAAGTTCGAAGTAAAGAAAACATATTAAACATAGATAATCAAGACATAAAAGGGGGACACAATTCCCCGCCCACCTTTATCTGCTAAAATAACTGAGTAAGCATGTATATTTTTTGAACCATTGATTTAAATAAATTATTCCTAAATATCTCTGAGCTGTTTTTAATGTTATAGACTACTTGGCCTAACATAACGTTTTTCAGCCTGTACCTGAATTTACATGTTAATTTTCAAAAATTTTTAGCAAAAACTTTATAAAAAAAAAAATTTTTTTGTGATGCAAATTTTTCTCATTGTTTTTTTTGCACAAAAAATGTTCAAAGTAAGCATTCTTATACGGTATTATTGAACCATTTTCTATAAGGAGATAGTGGTGAGTTTTTACTAATGAAAAAAAATGTTGATAAAAGTTTTAGTTTTTTGATCCTTTTTGAATATATTAGTGTTATAAATTACTAATTTATTTTTACTAATAAATTTAATTACAAATTACATATAAGCGAAATTTTTTTGTTTGTCATTAGTAACTTAGCATTTACGCAAAAAAATTTAAACTCTTTAGTGGCATCAATATATTACTTTTTTCGTGAAATATTAAAAAAAAATTTTTATACGTATAAGTTCACAGCATTTAATTTTCAATCGTTTAAGTTCATATTTATGTGTATGGGTTTATTCAAAAAGTCAACTATTTTAATAAAATATTTTTAGCAGTTGGTTGTCATGAAGCTTTACATAAAAAATTTAAAATTAAAAGATCCCTTATTTATGAAGCGTTTATTTAAAACATTGTTTCAACAAGAAAACACTTCGAGCTTATTTTTTGAAAAGTATGACGAATTGAATTAAACATAAAACGTAGATTTAGCGTTGCTAAACAGTTTGGTCAACATTCTGAAAAAAATATTTGCCAATATATTTAACTATTGTTGAGTTTTTGAACGCGCCCTATATTATAATTTATAATTTGAGTTATAATTTTTAAAGAATACAACACTGAATGTTATTACCGCATAAATAAAAAAAGAATAAACCCTACTTTGTAGGAAAATTGTACAAAACGTTTAATTTTGACATAACAAACGTAAAATAGACGCTTCTCTATTTCAGAATCAAAAAGAACCAATCAAAATGGAATTGGAGTATCACGAAGCAACTTATAAAATTTTAAGTAGATTTTTATTAATATTTGAAAATCTCAGAACAAGCCAAACAATTTCAACTCATCTTAGTCAAAGTTTTCAAAGACGGCTTGAATTATTGATGAGATCAAACGTTCGAACAACGTTACAACTTTTTCGTTCCTAAAAATTTGTAGTGAACATTCTCAGATAAAGCAAGCATTTACCTCTTTTATGAAATTTTGAAATTCGTTTAAGAAAAATAATATTTTTTGTAAAAACCCCCTTTGTTGCTACAACATATTTATAAATATTAAAGTTTTATAAAATGTTTTAAAAATGTTTTGTAAAAATGTGTTTTTTTTATCAGTAAAAATTTAACTGCATATTTCAAACCACTAAAATGGCATGCTGATATTTGAAAATCAATACTTAAAGGCAAAAGCTAATGTTAATTTATCCCGCATTTATTTTCAAGATATTCGAAATTTCGTCATTGGAATTGACCAAAAACTAAAATAAAGGTAACAAATATCTAACCGTCGTTAAATATTATTATAGATAACAAGATTTCTGTTTTCAGCTTCTTTATTTTAATAAAAATTTAACCAAATGGTAAAATACCAAATTATTAAGCATTTAATAACTAATACATAATTGTTAATAACCAATTGTTATTTAACGGTTTATTAACAGTTAATTAATGTGTGATCGACTGGGCAGTGCAATATAAAAAACTGTTTTTACTTTAATAGTTTATATTTACATGTTTTTAACACATTCCCGTTCAGCACTTTTTCCAAACGTAATCCTGAATATGGACAAAAACGACTATCTAAAGATGAATATTGTTAACTTTTAACCCTTTCGCTACAGAAGTGTTTTCTGCATATGACAGTGTTATACAAGCCGTTTCGTCGAAGTAGAGTCACTCAACGAAAGCTTCTTTAAGTGTTACACAATAATATATTTTAAGGTTTTCCAATTATTATATCAATAAAATTATATTTAAGAATTCAAAATTACACTTTTTAAAAAATCAAATTAAAATTCCTAATAATGTAATTTTCAGGGACCTGAACCGAACCGAAATCATCATTTTCTTACTGAATCGAAAACGAGGAACTGGGGTTAAAACAAATATTAAAAAATGGGAGCTACGAGTCAGAAACCGGAGGCAAAACTTATTTTTTAAGGAATCGAAGTCCAGAGTCGGAGTAAAAACTGTTCGGCTCCAATGCCCGGGTTATTATTATTGTAATTGATGTCAATAATCTACAATAACCTACTTTGGCAATAGCGTACAGCGAAAATTGTTAAAAGCCATCTTTTTTAAAGATTTATAGCCAACTTAAAAGTTTGGGAAATTTTAGCTTTAGGAAGTGTTGCCGATCTAATAAATTTTGTCATTAAATTCATTTAAATTTTACATAATATTTCAGTACTAAACCCAAAAATTATTTAAAGTATAGAAATTTAAATAGTAAAAACGGTAAAAAATGCTCTGCTTACTAACCGTTTGTTTGCTTCGACGATTTCGAATTCACACTACTTCTAGTCTTTCTTTCAGATTTAACTGCACGAATATTAGTCTTTTGAAATGAGATTCTATGCATTTTAATGAAATCCTGATCAATTGATTATGACACAAAAAATCACAAAATGGCGCTCTTGATCCTGTAGTGACGTCATTGCGCCATTGACATTTGCGGTTCAAGTATTTTAATAGTGTTTCGGGCTTTTGACAATTCTAATTCACATGGCTTCTGAAGAACGAGAATCAGTATTTTCATTGCTTTGATATTGCAAGTAAATTAATTACTTTCCATATTGAAACAGAACACACCAGATGAACGTGTTAAAGTAAACAAATGGGATATAAACGACGTGAAAAATGCAATTGAAGATGCAATTCATAATGTAAAACTTAACATCAAACGTTTTTATGATATTCATATTATATTGTAATCTTGTTAATGATTTGACACCAAAATAACCGTTTTTTTGCAAAATCGGCTATGCCCTCCTGGAAATTGCACATTTTCTTAATATAAAGAAAACATTTTTAAAGTTTTATTTGCATTTTAACATTTCTTCAACTTTAAATTCATAATGTGCCTCTTGCCTCAAATTAATGTTAAAGAAATATTAGCTTTTATTTTGGCCCAATTATTTTAAAGCATTTGAATTCTGATCGCTCCTTTCACAAATTACTATGAATATTTAGTCATCTTTATTTGATTTTCATTTTAAAACCGTTAATATTAAGTCAATTTAAAATTTGTTCAGCCTATTGTTCTAAAGGAAATTTGTAAAGCTTTATACATCAAATTGTTGAATCACAGATTACCCAAATCGGCAATTGAAGAAACCAAACTGAACTCATCATTTTCTGTTGGTACTGATACGATTGAAAGCGACAGTCTGTCTTTATAAAGCAACATGCAATGCTTTCAACCATGGAGAATATATGTACATGGGTGAAAAGTTTACGAAAAGCGAAATTAATGTGATACCATTTTTTGGAACGAAAAACGATAACAGCGTCAACTAGCGTCTATATAAATAATACATAATTTTACATAGTGTTGCCGATCTGGGTAATCTATGGTTAGAAAATTAATATCTTAGGAGCCGATCAAAATAACACTAACAATTTTTTTAGTAATTTTCAAAATGCGTAACAAAATACTCCGACAGAATTTAGCGTCTATTTTAAAGTAATAATTTTTTTGCAAGTAAAAATATTTTTAATATTGTCTAAATTTATTGCTACTAAGCGTTCTATAAAAAATTTAAAAAAACTTTTTGTTTCCGTTAGACTTTATTCTATCATTCTTCACATTTGCAAAATTTTTGAGATTTGACAGGCTGAATGTTTCTATTTTCCGGTACGTTAGATAAATCAAATTAAAATTTGCATAATTTAACACCAAAATTTCGTAGGGAAATGACGTAATTTCGTTAGAAAAATTAAATCACAAAAAAGTTAAAACCAGATATATATTTATTTCTTCGTTTTTAAACAGATCATAACAGCTGATTTTAAGTACGTGGATAATTACCGGTTGTTCGATACCAGATTACTAATTTGTACGATTGCAGTGGCTATTTCTTTGTTTGGACTTCTATGGGACTATTTACACCCATTTCCAGCTTCTCGGCCTGTGATGATTATTTGCTCACTTTCCTATTTTGCCTTTATGGGAATTTTAACATGGTTTTCAATATACATTGAAAAAGGCACATTTCTAGAAGCATATAATCAGCAAAAAACTAAGTTATACCGATTTACTTCTGTATTTAAAAAGTTAATATTTTTTGAAAATTTTAAACTAAATACACTAACTGACTTTTGCAATCAAATTATTATATAACAATAATTGCAGGTTTCCTATAGTTTTTTGCTGAATATTTTAGTAGGACTTTTTTTCGTAAATATAAACTTTTTTGAGATTTAATAAGGATGCGCCAATTTGTCATATTCTAATTTTCTTTAAAATAATCTTTATTCAATTAGGTACGCAAATAAATTAAAAAGTCTATATCTCATTTGTGCCCTAATTTATTAATTAGTGAGTTGAATCCAACAGGTGTTGGATTCTAATATTAAAAAACAGTGGAAATATGTTTATTGCCAAATGAGAATTTTTTCAAAAATAACTTTAAATTATACGTAGTAAAAAATCCTAAAAAAATTTATATATTATTTTTTAATTAAAGTTTGGTTTGCCCAAAATTAAAAAAATTGTCTTATTAAAGTTTTTTTTAAAAGACAGTGTTTTTTTAATTTATATAATTGAGAATACACAAATTACATTTTATATACATGCGTTTCAAATAAAATTATAAAAACTTACAATTTCATCCTTACATAAGAGGTAATAAACAATTATGTTATTTGTAAAAGAATTGGTAACATTTAAAAAATAAATGTTGATAATTACGTGCTAAATAGTAGTGAAATTTTTTGTGACAGTATAGCGAATTTTCTTTTTACACAATTTTTTTCACTCGTGTTCGATTTAACATGAATAAAAAAGAAAAAAATTCAATTCAGATATTTTTTTTTCCCCAATGGATAATTTATTTCTTATAATATATTAAATGAATTAAAATGTGTAAGGACGAAATAAATTAGATGAACTCTAACGAATTTTTAAATATTTTTTACATCTAATCCTCTTTTTACACTGATTTTTGAGGAATATATCTGTCGTGTCACTATTTATGGTTAAAATGCTGAATAAAGCCAACGCATCAACCGCATTGACATATTTTCATTCAACTATTAGTTTTAGTTTTTTTTTAATAACTTTAGTAATAATAGATTTAGCTCTTTTGTCGGTTATTTAGCATATTAATTTGTTTGGTTCTTTTACTCTAAATTAGGGGTTTTTACATTATAAATTTTAAACTTATTTGGAGTTGTAAAGTAAATTTTGGGTCGTAGGATGTCAAACTAATAATTTAAATTAATTTAACTTTTTTATTTTTGCGATCAGTTTTTAATTTTTTTTAAAGAATATCCATTTGATGACGTTATGTTTGAATTTGACCATTCGTGCATCATCAGTTATATCCATGGACGTATAACTGAATTTAAGAATAATTAACAAACGAATGAAACTTTTACCGTTAGAAAATTTCGTTAAAAATTTTGCACAAGCGCACACTGAATTAGTAACCCTTAGATGTTTTTTTTGATCGACGATGATTAAAAAAAAGTATAATATATAATGTTACCATCGACTGTTTATTCAGATATTTTCGACAACTCCCAGTGGAATGAAAATAATAGTTAAAAAATTATTTTTAACGATATTGTTGATCATTTGTAAAAATGAAGCAGTACCATCAATTTTCAGAAACAAAAATGAATATAATTACATTGATTGACGCAATAGTCTGTGAAATGAAATAAAATCCAATTAATATTTACTAAATTTTATATTAAAACTAATTTAGTGACATTTAATTCAATTAGTTTCTTTTTTCACCTTGTATTTTAGTCTGTAAGTTAATTAAATTTCGAAATTTATAAAATTATAAATTATAAACGTTTTTCAACAGGTTAACAAAATCTTATAAAATATTAAGCTTTCGTTAACACTACATAAAAATCTGCGTCGTATTGCTTATATTTTTTACAAAATAGATTTCAGCAAATAAAATTTAAAGATATTTTTGACAGAATTTTTCATATGAAATACAAAACGTTCTATTTTGGTTTTATTTTCTTTTGGTACAGAATAATTCCTATTAAAATTTTTTATATATTAATAGGAAATAAGAATTAGAAATTTTAATAATTACTAAAACAATATCAAAAAATTTATCAAAAAAAAAAAAATACGGAGCGTTATCAGTCCATATCTTATACGTCCATGGTTATGTCAATAGTGGCGTCATTACACACAGAACAAAAAGTGTACACCATGAATCTATAATACAACTGTTAAATTGATATATTTGAGGTTAAAAAAAATTATGGCATTAAATGAAGATTATCACCGAAAAAAGTTTAAGAATCCATACTTTAAATTAAGTACTATTTAGAGCAACGATAACGAAATTTCGACAGATATATTATCAACGAGATTCTATAATTAAAGCTAGTACTTATATTAAATGTACAATTAAAATTTATAGTTATTTAAAAATGATCAGATCATAGAATAAATATTTGATTTATCAGTTAGTGTTGGCGTATTGGCCTTTTTTACGATCTGTAACATTTATGTTTTTAATATTAGATTCGACGATAAATTTAACATAATATTAATTACACGTGATTTGAAAACAAATCAAGTACAGGAAACAGAAAAAAAATTTTCAGTCACAATGTTTATAGATAATGAAGGCTATGTTCTTAATGAAAGTATCAAATCAGAATTAAAGAAGTTGTTGGATTCAATTTCGACAGAACGTAAAATTAAATAAAAATTTAATAAATTTGTTAAATTTTTTTTTAAATTAAATTTTCGATTAAAATGAAAATCTTGGATGCAGATGAACTGAATTTTCGATCTAGTAAAAATTATATTACACTTGTTTTAAATTTAAATCGTGTACTTCCAAATTAAAAATACAAGTTAAAAAATTATTCAGAAAAATTATACAAAAAAATATAATTTAACTCATTAAATCACGATATATATTGTGTTGCATAAGTAATAAATATAACTATCGCTCTCGAGTGATCAACAATGTTTACGTCCCATAAGTGATTAATCAATTTCGATTAAATTTCATAATTGAGCGCTCGGAAATGAACAAATTTGGAAAATGAATTCTCAATTTCGATTATATTCAAAAATTACGTCCCAAAACTGAAAAAATTTTAAAATTGCTCGATCGTATTTGCGGTCATATTTTTGAAGAATGAAATTTAGTAATTACTTTTTATCAAAAATATCATTAATTTTGAGGTCAATTGAGTACTTTTTCACACGTGAACGCTTTTTGATCGCTTTTTGATCACATCAGGGATGCAACCAGCTATACTATCGCTGTTATCAAACACTAATCGTGATCATTTATATAATGCGTCTATTATTTCTTTGTTATCTAAAATTCTATATTTATATTTTAATTTTTTGTCTAATAAAACTTACTTAAAAACATGTTCTATACATATATTTGTTTGAATTCATCTATTTCAGAATTTGAAATAATCTAAATGTAATTAATTATCAAATTTCAGGTAATGTTTTTTAATGTATTGCAAAATATAATACATTTAATTATAAATGCATCAATTTGAATTAAGTGCACTGTTCCAGATAGAGGTGTAAAATTTAAAACTTCAACTGTAAAAGTCGAACAATAACTTGCTTTATTTCTTCGAAAAGTACCATTTAAGTACAAACAAAATTTTTCGAAATATAGAGTAATAATATTTAACAATAACTTAAAAAAAAAAACTAAAAACAACAACAAAGCTAGTTTAGAAACATGTATTAAAAGCTTTATCGAACTCTTACTGAATTTCTTCTTTAACTACTTTGATGTCTGTTTTGAACGTGCATCAAAACGTATTATGTGAATAAGAAACTATCTTAATTTCATCATAATAATTAATAATAGGGAACATATTTTTATAATACATTTAAAATAAAAAATGCTGATTTCTAAAAAGTGGGACATTTTTAAAAATTGGCGGGACGCGAAACCATCCACTAAGACGCCGGACTGTCCCGCTAAAATCGAGACGTATGGTCATCTTACAATTATGTCTTATAATAACCTCATAGTGACAAACTAAAAGCTACAACTCTTGTAATATGTATTCAAAAATATACTCTCAAGTGAAGAACTAATACGTTATAGCTATTCAAAGTTACTCAAATTCCTTATTTTGTACAATTCGAATAAGTTTTCTCACACATGTTTGACATCATATATAGATATTATTCCTGTGTGCCAAAAAAGCAGTTATTTTTTAACGTTTTAAATTTGGAAATTTAGTTGTAATTTTATACGGTAAAACATATGTTAATTTCCTAGTTAAGTAACAGATTAAAAACAATGTTATGGAAACATGACAAACAAGAAAATTTTTGAAAAATTTGTAAACAATTTCATAGAAGCATGTTCCTAAATAGCCATACTGTATTTATAGGGCTTGCTTCAAAAGTGAGCAGATCACTGATCGCTCACTTTTTGTTTTTACTCTTCACTAAATTTCTTAATATCAGTAAAAAAATTATATGCTATTTTATTTACTACTAT
>AGDA01086454.1:0-10969 GCA_000281935.1 Mengenilla moldrzyki | reverse complement strand
TAATTTTGCATTTCAATCCTAAACCCCCTTAAGCTCACTTCTTAGGTCAACGTTAAACATAAAATATTGAAACCTGTATAAATTTTTGGAATACATCGTAATTTTTTACTTACTTTGCATTTCGACCCTCAACCCCTTTAAACCCAGCCCTTGGTTGAAAATCGAACATAATATATTGAAATCAGTGTAAATTTTTGCAAAATGGTAAATTTTTACTAATTTTGGTTTCCAACCCTCAACTCCCTCAAACTCACCCCTTGGTTGAAAGTCAAATATAATATATTGAAATCAGTGTAAATTTTTGCAAAAAAGGTAATTTTACTAATTTTGGTTTTCAACACTCAACCCCTCAAACTCACCCTCTAGTCCAAAGTCAATCATATCTTACGGAATCCAGCACAAATTCTTGCAAAAAAACGTAATATTTTACTAATTTTGCGTTTCAATACTACACACCCTTAAACTCACCTTTTGGATTAAAATCGAACACAACTTATTGAAACTAAAGCAAACTTTTAGAAAAATGTGAAAATTTTAACCTCTTTATATATATATTCAAAGATTTTAGGTCTTATACACAAAATTAGTTCTTATTGGCAGCACCGATGAATATTTCGAGACAATCGAGTACTCGTCTCGTTTTCGAGACAAAAACGAAACGAGTCCTCGATTCTCTCGAAAACGACACCTCATTTCCCATCAGTAAATAGTATTGAACTAGTTTTTTTCAGTAATTGCCACTACCTAAATTAGATATTTCAATTATCAGTTGTCAAAAGTATATCAGTTTTGTTATCAGTGTGACTTAGTCTTTCAGAAAAAATATAGGTTTTTCATGTAAAAAATATGGTTGTCTTATACTCTAAATTGGTTATCAAAATCTCGTTATTATAATTAATTTATATATTTAGTGCAATTGGCTAAAAAATTCGATAAAAAAACTATATCGTTTCTTTCTCTTCTCACGATTCTTATTAGATGAATTGTTCGTATTTGTATATTATATATAAAGTTAAACATAAATGAAACCTGCTCTGATAAAAATTACTCTTCTGTTAAAGTGATCACGTTGAGCTAGTAAAAAAGCCACTCCAGCATCAACTAAACGTTCAAGCGATGTAGACGTATCAATATTAAGGTTCTGAAAAGCACACGCATATGATCGTCGATAATACATATACCTTTCAATTGCTTCTTTAGTGTCCACGATATTAAACTTTTTAGCTCTTAAAAATCGTAGCAAAAAAGAGTCATCTAAGTGAAAAATAAATAAAGATAAATACATATAGAAAAAAGTAATACAATTGCTAAAAATGTATCTAACAAATTTAAAAGGTGATTAGACAGTTTAAAAAAAATAATAATGTCCATAATATAATGAAATCTACACAAAAGTGTTTTAGTTAAAGTAATTAACGAGGAAAGGTCCCTAGCTATTACACCTCGAGTTTTTTCTTTTTAGTCTCATTCGATTAAACATATCATTGGAATAAGAACACTGTATGCCATCCGTGTGAAAACGCACAAAGGGAGAGGTTATGAGGGTTGAAAGCTAATAGTAGCAAAACATAAAAATTTGTTTATTTCAAAATCTATTCGTTTATATGAAAAATGATCTCTATAAAATATGTTCGTCTAAAAAAACTCTACCAAAAAGCTTTGTAAAGATTTTTTGTTTGAGCGGTTTTTTGGCGCGGAATTTGAAGAAATTACATTTTTTGCAGTTTTTTCCTCTTTATTCACAAGTTACTAATAATTTTTGTTAAATTTTAGTATATATTAACAAAACGCAATGTGTACAAGATAAGGACACAAGCCGAAAAAATTTTATCGTATTGTGGGGCTGTAATTTGATTATTTATTTTTTCAAATTTCGCTCTTTGTCTTCCCGTAGAGCAATAATTATTGACTAAAAAATGTACATTTTGTTATTATTGACAGTCCCTCTATATGATGTGAATGCTAACTTTTTTTGTTACTCTTCTTAAACTTTAATTTTTTTATTGTTTTTAAACATTACAGCCATAAAATAAAAGATATAAGTTAAGGGAATACTGCTTCAAATCATGAAAATATACCTTATTTCTGTTATACCGGTAAAAAAAATTAAAATGTATTTTATTTTATTAAACATATAGAGGTCATTTTTTATATAAACGAATAGATTTTGAAATAAACACATTATCTTGTTTTGCTACTATCAGCTTTCAACCCTCATAACTCCTCCCCTTATGTGTTATCACATGAATGGCATACAACGTTTTTATTTCAATAGCATGTCTAACCAAATGAGACTATAAAGGAAAAAATCAGGGTGTAACAGTTGAGGACATTTCCTTGTAAGTAAATAAAAAACACATAACAAAAATATTTTTCATATTGAAAAACGCCAAGGCTCTGATCTTTGTCTTTGATTTTTTTTAAACTCCACATGACATTGTTTCCCAACGTGGGACCCACGCCGCACAGGGGCGCAATCGGATAGTTAAGGGGAGACATTTTAAAAATGCACTCAACCGATTTTAAACTCTTCGTTCTGGGAAATTCAAATGCAGTGCTAAGTATCGGTGCCAAATTCAAAAAAAAAAGTAATTTCATTTGACGTACCAAAATATCAACTGATAAATAAGAGTCATCAATTAAACTTTATCAAGATTATTCAAATGTTCCAATATGGAGAGTATAATAATTTTAAAAGTATTAAAAGTGGGGCATGCACAAAAAAGGTTGGAAAACACTGCCGTATAGTGTACAAACGGTGTGTTAGACCAACGTTTCACAGCCTGGGACAGGCGTACTCCTCTAAATACACCACAGATTTCTTAAACGTACTTCGAAAAAAAAAGTTATAACGGCGGTAAAAAATTAACTAAAGAAATTAAACAAAATCTTTGTCGCTTTGAAAATAAATTATATTCCAAATTCTATTAGTTCAATACAATTACAAGAGGAATAATTTTCCAACATTAAATTTTTGTTTATTGAAAGAAATTAATGATATGATTTCAATCTATACCCATAACATAAAATATCGAAATGAAAGAAATTTTTATAAGATGGAAACGAGGGATTAAACTATATAATGGCTTGAAAAGGGGTAAAATAATTAAAAAATATTGGGAACCGTTGTATTAGACGATTGAAACATGTATTAGATTAATGTTTCTCAACCTTTTCGGACTAAACGCCGACTGTGTAAGGCCCACTTCTTAATCCGCCCCCTATTAATTTTAAGGGATAAAAATTACATGATAAGTTCTAATATAAGGTAGGCTTGGTTAAAATTAGGCGTTAGTAAGATATATTCAAAGATATTTGAAAATAACAAAAGTAGAATAACTATTATTTAGAATTTTTATTTAACTAAAAAAAGAAGATATATAAATTATTACAATTATTTACTTTAATTTTAACCTAACATATACATAACAAGCTAAATGAAATTTAAAGTTTTAATAAGAACCTTGAGGTTGATAATCCTTGCAAAGTTTAATAATATTTGGTTCTAATTTCAAGAGATATAATCACTTTTTCCGCAAATATTTAAGCTATTTCCTTGCTTAGTCAGCATTTTTTTAAATGTTTGAAGTCGTTACGCACACAAAACAAATCTAATACATGCGCACATTATGGCCAACCGAGACGCAATAAAAAAATTCACTGGTATCTCTTATATATGGATTTGATAAGCCATTACTGCAAATGGGTATTCAAAATGATTTCGCCCACGTAAAATGACTATCGTCCCCCAAAAGCGTATAGTCGAATAATCGCCCACTTTAATATGTCGATTGCCCACCAATGAGCGATATCGTCCAGGTTAAGAATCACTATTTTAGGTGATCTATATTTTTGAAATTTGAGATCGTTTAAATGATGATACCATTATACGTTTAATATTTGAGATTTCAACGAAATAAATATATATAATTATGCTCTGAAATTATACAAGTGTTGAATGTTTCTTTCTGGATAGGCGATTCGACGGCTTTGTTCCCTTTGTTATTTTGTCTATTAAAGTTTAATTTTTTTAGGTTTAAACTCTTTAATATTTTTTAATTTATTATTATAACTTCTTAAGGCAACTAAAAATGATACTGAACAAAACTGACAACTTTCTTAAAATTCGACTACGTACATATAGGGATTTTTAATGTCATGATACACTTTCAAAAATATGAACGTGCATAATTCAATTAACATTAATTAACATTCAACTGAAAATAATTCGAGTTTTTGGATTTTAATATTCTACTTCAAAAAAAATGAGAACGAGCGTTCTTCGAATGCTCATAACACAGGTAATAACACATTGGAAGTACTAGCACAGAAAACACACAAATATCAATTTTATATGTTTTTATATGGTTACATGATTAAAAACCAAGCATTCACAAATGCAATTATTTTCAATTCACTTTAAATTTGTCTCGTGTGCCCCAAGGTGCCCACGAGCCCTTTGGTTGTCGGACCCTGGGCTATTGATTTTCATAGATATTAATTTATACTTTTTTTACTGTACTTATTTCAAATACAGGTGTCTAAATCTAAATATTAATTAAAAATACCTATTACAACATTATATATAGATATATTATTAAAAATTAACGTACCATATCGACAAGTTTTTAACTCCGGCCGACTGGATAACCAAACTCTTAGAGTGTTCAAAGCGTCTTCGCGAACACCGTCGCTTTCAAACAGTTCCCGTTCGGCGTCCAAGCGCCAATCAACACTTGAACAAGCAGCCATTGCGGGCAGCACGGAAGATAAGACTGTTTTGAAATTTCAAATTTCATATTATAAATTTCATGGGATCCAAAAAGAAACTTACGTAAAACAAACAAGATTTCGCGTGCCGGAAAATTTCTAGAGAAAGTGTCTGCATTGTTATCGAGTTATTTCTGTTGCTGGCAAGAACAATGAATAATGACGATTGCTTGACATAAATCGGGGCTTCATTTGCATTCCTCGTGGAACGCTTCGAGAGATCGGTAATCGCGCCACGTGGGCGGCAGATTATTTAACAAATAATGACCGCATTTCTTGCACGGATCGTTGAACAGAGTCGAATAACTATGGAACCAAGTCTACAGAGAATGAAAGTTTCATCATTAGATTGCGTAATAAGTTAAATGATGAGCTAAAACTAAGAAAAGTTTTACTCCTTTCTGGTGTTAAAATTTGTCGTCTTATATAAATGTAAAAACGAGTACCTTCAATTCTATATTACACAATTAAATTTCTTCATTTTCTTTAAACTGTGGTCTGTAACTTAGAGTTATAAAAATTAAAAGCTAAATTTCTATAAAAATATGTTGATCAAGTTTAAACAAAATCACTAGTGCTTCCAGCACAAGTTTCTTTGAGGCCAATCAAGTTTCTAGTATAATACAAAGTATCTTTGGAAAATAAAAATTAAATTGAGAACCCTCAAACCACGTCGAGACGTTTGCTTAAAGTTTAATACAGATAATAAAACAATCTAAAGGTGCTTTAACCTATATTAGAAGCGTCCTGGTAAACATCCCTTAATAGAATTATCATAAAGTGACCACAAGTCCCGATTTTAGCAGAACATTATCCATTTTTTTAGACAGTCCCATGTTCCACTAATTTTTAAAAATGATCCGCCTTTTAGAAAAAATCAGTAATTTTTATTTTAAATATACTACACAGATATAAACTTATACCTGATTTAAGTAAAAATCTACATGGATTTTGGACAAGTAGAACTATATTACTGAAAAGACGTTAAAAATATACTCGTTTTTCGATATTTAAGTATATAGATGATAATTTTAAGTATATTTTTATTAAATCTTATGATTTTATTTACACAAGTTCTAAATCCAAGTAGATTTTTATTCATGTATAAAATTATATTACCTATTACTTATTAAATATTATGATAAATATAAAGAAATAAAAAATCAATTAAAAGCCTTAAAACACATGCAGAGTAAACTAAATTAAGTGATGTACCGATTTAGATTAACTAGGTGCTATTCGATCATTTTCGTTACGTCTCGGCTTAAAACAGATAAGTATTTCTAGAATATTAAAACCATAGACCTATTAAACACTAAAAAAATTCTTTTAAAAGAATGTACGAAAAAATATGAAAAATGGCGCTTAGTGCAGAATTAAAAAAAAATAATTGAACATGGATCGAATCAATCAAAAAAATTCTGAACAAACAAGTAAATTTTCTAATCAAACCTGAATTTTTTAAGGCGCTTAGCGTTGTGGGCTATAAAAAACGACAAATTTTCTAGAATTAAAAAAACACTTTAAAGCAGAGGTGTCAAACTCAAATTTGCAGAGGGGCATATATTAAATTTTGAATTCGTAGATGGGCCATATTGAAAATAAAATAAATAAATAAAATGAACTGAATTATTATAACAATTTATTTATTAAATTATATAAGTATATAATATACGGTTGTTAAAAATCATATCAAAATTATAGATGGTAGGTAATTATGTTGAGCTCGAGAATTCAGATACCTAACTTCTCTTGTTTTGGACAAGCTCATTGATGTCAGATATCATATTCGTTGTAGTTATTTTAAGACACATTGCTATCGCGGGCTTTATTGATACGACCCAGGGACCGGAAGCGGTCCGTAGGCCTTATCTTTGACATGACTAATTTAAAGGAAAGTATTATTCATTTAGTTTTTAAGTTTTTTTAACTACATTGTTTACTGATATTCTTTAATACATGAAAAATTATACACAACATCTATTGACGATTATTTAGAAGTATAAATTATGGTCTGTTCACGAAAATTTTGAACAAAAACAGTTCAGAAATTAAAACAAACCATAAATGATCGCACAGCTAAATCCGGTAACGTTGGTGAGAAAAAGTGTAACATTGCCGCCTGTGAATTTTCTGTCACTTTTCGAAACACTTGGTACCGTGACTCGGACCATACATCAAACGGCTCGTTACTGCCTTTGACAACAATCCATTCAATCATTAATCCTTTGAATGATATAATTGCTTTTATGATTCGTCCTAAGCTCACTTGCCAATGCTAAGATAAAATAATTGTTAACCTCATACAGTACTAATTACTGAAATTTGAATTAAATTAACATAGTAAAAATAAAATACGTTCACTTTTAAGGTAGAAAAAGAAAGGAAAAAAAACTTTTGTGTCGGAACCAAATGCTTTGAATTCAGCCACAGATTTGGTGACTATGGTGAAAATATATATGATATACAAAGCTTATTATCGTCGACTAACTTTTAAATATCATTATCGTTAAATTTCAAATACAGAAACAAATTTAAAAGCATTATCAGTGGTCAAGGCTTGCCTCATATTTCTGGGTATAAACACAGAAGATACAGATACGCAAACTCCATTTTGAGTGGTTTTGAGCAAAAAATGGCGCTTTAAGCGATCACGTAATTTTATTACTAATGACGCCAAAGTTTCGAATAAGGGTACAGTGATTTAGTTCTTAAAAACGTATAGTGAAAATTCACAAATAAAGTTCTTATCTTTTTTACACTACTATTTCGCTATCAATACCAATTTAAATTTTCAGGGATTTTCATTTTCAAAATGGAGTCGATGTATCTGTATCTTCTGTGGTATAAAATGCAACATAACGAAAATAAAAAAATGAGTGAATAAGGTAAATAAGTATCATTCACTTCGATTCCCGAAGAACTGAGGTTTTTCGAAAAACTTAAGTAGAAGAGAGAAAATTAATTAAAGAAGCGATAAGAAGGTCTGGTTAATTAATTTAATAAAAATAATGACTTGAAAAAAAATTTCAATTGATAAGCACTTTTAATGCAAATGCAACATAGTAGCAATTTCAATCTTTAAATTAATAAGCGAACTGCTCCTATTAATTATTATTTTAATTGTAAATATCAATTTTATTAATTAATGTTAATTAATTTAATTAATTCAATTTTCCCTATAAAAACAGTCGGGAATCGAGCGAATGGACATTCTTCCTCCAAAAGGTTTTAAATTGTAATTAAGTTTGTGCGGGCTATTATATTTAATATTTTTAACCTTTTTTGTATTAGACAATTGTTTAACTAATAACTTTAGTTTAAACATAAACTTTGTGTTGCGGATACAACAATTGATATGTGCAGCCCACCTCAGTTTAAAAAATTTTTATATAGCTCGCTAACCTATTTGGATTGGGCATACCTGTATTAGATCAAGCTACTAAGTCTTGTTTTCAGCAATAAAATCAAGAATTGCCCAATTCGTATTGTACTTGCCATCGATGATACAATAATGTAATTATAGTTTTGCAGTACTATGGGAATACTAAACAATTACCATTTGCCATGTAGGTATTCCCTTTTTCTTCAATTCAATATAAATGAATTGACTAATGCATTTTATAGCTTAAATTTCTGTCCAATTAGTAGTTTTGTATACATGTAAAAAAATCACTGCTATAAAAATGATCTATTTCTTTTTGATAAAAGCTTGTGGTTTTAATATATTTTTAGTTTTTTATTTTTACTAATTGTCTATAAAATTGTGTAAAATAAAAGTTAGTTGCAAATTATTCGATAAGTTGTTTTGAAAACGATAAATTTTTTGGTTCTAGCAGCAAGATGACAGTCGACAGTTGTGAGCAGCGGAACACAATAATAAAGATAGCTTGATATTTTTTTTCAAGCAAATTGTAATTTTAAAGATCAAATTGTCAGCTTGCAACGCATTGGAAATAAATTTTGCACAAAGTTTGCGTTTGCAAATAAAAAACGATCCACTAGAACCTTTAATTTTTTATAAACATTATTTTATTTAAATAAACAATTTATTTTTTACCAATTTTATCTTTTACAATATTAAAAAAAAAGGTTAACAAGCGGTTAATCGGTTTTTTGCTTTAAAAAAATCAAGCACTGATTTCTGAAAAGTTCAGATTTTTTACAAACCCTAGTTGTCTCTTTTTCAGAAATAAAAAAAAAATTTAAAATGAGCCAACCAGTGTAAATTATTAATGCAATTTACAAATTTCAATGCAAAAATGAATTTTCATTATTATATACTTACTAAAAGTACAGGATTAACAATGAATGATCTTGAAGGAGTCACTGTCATATCATTAAATAATCGATTAGTGCTTGCAATAAGGCCTTCAATAATCCTAATATACAAAAATGAAACTTAAGAAACGAAAAGTAACAGTCATTTTCTGCATGCAAAACGAAATGGTTTATAAAATTTTTTGATTTTTTCAAATGTTTATTACTAGAGATTTACGGAATTTCGGATCTCTCGACATATTTTTATCTTCGACACCGACTTCGATATTTTTGATCGGAGTTTTAAACCTTTCAATACTGTGGGGATTTATGTCCTAGATAATGTTCAAAAATTACTAGGATATATTTATCCCATAATTAAACTACAGCAGTGATATATATGTCCCAAAGCATTTTTTGTATCACAATATTTTCTAAAAATCTGAAATTATGTAAGTACGTTCCTTTACTTATTTACAGCATATTTAGTTCAATTATACAGAAATATCTTCACTAGCCAAAAGCCGTATTGAAAGTGTTAAGCAGAATTCAAAAAGTAACCTTTTTTAATAAAAAAACTTAAACAACTGCTTTGTATAAAATATATGCTACGTATTCTCAAAACAAATGGCTACAACGAATGTAATTTTAATTTACTTCAAAATGTTTCCATACATCATTTTATTAAACGTACACTTAAAAAAAGTACATGAGTACTATTAAAGAGTTCATAATATTAACAAAAAGTTTAAAAAAAGAACCTAGTATTTTTTTTAATATTATTATAATTAAAATGTATTGACCTTAATTTGCTTTAAGTTTGATAATAAATTTATGAACAAGTATATAACAAACTTAAATAGGTAATTATATTTATGTTGAGATATTTGAAATCATCAATTAATTCATTTTTAGCTTTTATTTTATTTTTTTAATATGTTAGGGAAAGAAAGAATTTAAAGTCGATTTCATATTTTCCTACGAAATCGTTTTTTAACGTTTCAAATTTGTTACTTTGTAACGAATTTGAACCGATAAATATATTAGATTTTTTTTCTTGAAAGGAAATCTCAAATTTTAAAATTTATTTATTTCTGTTTTCTGTCTTTCCTCCCATATACCTTTTAATAAATATACATACACTTTACTGAAAACAATTATTATTATTGAAAGTGTATTCACTCAGTTAAAATCAAAAAAAAAAAAATTAATTGTGAACTATAACATTAGCGCCCAACGTAAATCGATCCAACTGTGAAGAAAATATAGAAAAACAAGAATCAAAATCTGCAATAGTAACGACAAGAATCAACAATAACAGCAAACAAAATCAGCCAGAATAACAATAATCAAAAGCAACAAGTGCTACAGCCAGAAGCAACAAGAATAAAAGCCATAGACAACAATATCATCCAAAAACAGCAGAGAAGATGCTAAATCCGGCAAAGAAAACAGCTATAACTGCAGTCAATATTAGCGTAAAAAGCTTCCTCAACATCAAACTTCGACTTCAATGCCTCTGTAAAGGTACGAGAAGATCATCAACGGTATTAACAAATGCTAAGAGTCGTCATCAATCGCATGACCTGAATTTTATCAACTTATCAAAGCGAAGTGGATTTTCCTGTAGTCACTCGGGTGTGCTTACTTTTTAAGAAAATTAGTTTTATTAATAATAAAAACAATTTGATATTATGAATCTGAAAAACGGCAGCGTTTCAACTAATATCTTTCCAACAAGTCAATAGTCCAGATGTCAATTCAAAGAATTGCCTTCACCAAACTGGGGAGTTGTTATGGAGTCCAGTAAACTTTTATTCATATTTGTACATTTTTATATTTGTAAAGGAAGAAAAACGATACCGTATTTTTATTTTTATATTTTCACATGAAATTGTTTAAAAGTGCTTCAAATTATTACAAAGTAGCAACTTAAAAC
>AGDA01086314.1:0-11990 GCA_000281935.1 Mengenilla moldrzyki | reverse complement strand
ATTCCCGAATATTGTAATCCTCGGGAAACGTATATTATTAATACTTAATACATATTATCTAATTTTAACTTTTAAATGTTTAAGAAAAGCAGTAAATTATTGTAAATTTGGTTCTGCCTAGGGTGGTGGAATCAAGTAGGATACTTTTACCCATTTATACTTAGGAAGATGAATTTTAAAAGAATTCGGTCTCCAGATTTCAAACTAATAAAATTTTATCTTGTGTGCTACCCTATATACAATTAAGTAATATCGAGTGAATCATGGTTGCAGCGAAGTGCAAGTGTAATTAAAGTGATATTTGCATTGTCGGCATATACCAGTTGCTGTTTTCAGCCAACGTGGTTTCAACATCAACAGCAAAGTGTGAGTCCGAGTTCCGGTATCCGACACAACAGGTACCCAACCCATTACAAAATTAAACTTTAAAACGTTTAGTGTGACAATGAACCATGTTTTTTTAAATAAATTAAAAAAAACTAATAAAAAATTTCATTTATTAATTTTAATAGAAATTTACTAAAAAATAATCCATGAAACATTATTGTTGTTGCTCTTGATGTTGAACCAACTCATAACAGGTCTTCATTAAATACTGAAAATTAACGTCCTCTTTTAAGTCACGCAATTCCGAAGAAGCATTTAATAAAATATCCAGTTGTGGTAAAAAATCGGATGGCTTGTGTCCCATTAACATTGACAAGTCAATCAATTTAAAAAATAATTTTTCACGTAAAACGTCCACCGGTGCCGCAACGGCGCTATTTGTGGCTGCATCAGACCAGTCATCACGCAATATAGCCGCCGTCCAAATCCTTAATCCGGCCTCGATACGATCACTATAATCGTCAATATATTCCAAAAGATCTAGAGCTTTTTTGAATTCGTATTCGGTAGCATCCGTGTACTCTCGACAAATTAATAAATTGATCACCTCGGTTGGGGTTAAAAACCTCCTAAATCATTATAAGTTATTAATTAAATTACTATCAATATACTATAAATATCTACAGGATATTAGACAAACAACTAAGCAATCTTTGTTTAACGCTTTCGGTACTAGCGACGTATATATCCGGCATTCATCCAATGACTTGTGTGGCCCAGTGACGGATATATCTCGCACAGTTGTTATTTAACGCTTAAGAAAATATAGAATGGTAGACTGACAGTGTTATACCAGTGATTCTTAACCTTTGTTTACTCGCGGCCCTCGAAATTGAGTTATTTTAATTTACGGTTCCCTATTAATTATTTTTAATTTTTTTTTGTCGTTTTTAACACAGAAAAATGATTAAAATATTATAATATATGATTACATATAGTTTTAATAATAAATAAAATAAAATAATAAATTAAAAACGAAAATTAATCATGTTAATGTGATTTTCACTACTATATTTTTTCTGTTAAAAATTTTGCGACCCTTTGAAATCATTTCTTGGACCCCTAAGGGTCCGCGGACCCCCGGTTAAAAAACACTGTGTTATACAATACCTTTCGGCCGAATCAAGACAATTCATTATAAGCACATTTTCGGCGCGGCACCTCGTTCAGCGAAGGTATTATGATGGACAAAACGCCCGTACCGAAAGGGTTAATATATGCTTTTAAAAATATCCATTTTGCTTCCAAACAAAAAAAATTGTATTGACACATATAATTATTACTATCATTACTTGAAAATATTGTAGTTATGTAACTGTTTGCAGGAATACGACTCAATACAGAATGAGTATAAAATAAAAGAAATTTACAATTTACCAATACTATTATTGCTCTGAGATTTTAAAAATGAATATATACAAAGCAGTCAGATGTGTATGTTAAAAAATAAAATTGATTCTTCTGGAACAAAAAATAGAGAAGAAAATATCATCAATATTAAGGTTTATAATTAGAGAAACCGAAACAGATAAACCGGGGTTTCCACAATTTTCAAAAAACGAATACCCATTTTTTTAATTTAACTGGTTTTCGAAAATTTAATGCCAAAGAACTTAACATTTTGCTAATTCAATTAAATTTTTGTCAATTAGGTACCAAAAAGCTTAACTTTTTCTAATCGAGTCAAATTTTTATCCATTTGACATAAAAAATTGATGTTGTTATTCACTAACTTTTCGTTAATTTGAATTTTATAAATCATATTTTTAAAAAATTCGAGAAATAATTTGATGTGATTTTTTTCAGTTAAATTGTAATATCAGTGATCAAATTGTTAGCTCGAGGCGCGTTGAAAATAATTTTTACGCAAACTCCGTTCACGAACGAATCATGATTTTTAGGAATCTTTATTTGTTTGTAAATATTATTTTTTATTTAAGGGAATATTTTATTTTTACCAATTCTTTTTTCTGCAATCTTAAAAAAACCTGTTAAAAACTTCTTATTTGGTTTTTGTTAAAAAAAAAAAAAACGAATCCCGGGTTCTGAAAATTTCCGGTTTTTTACAACCTTAACCAATACGAATACTTGTGACTTGGGATCAGTGGTACAAGTAATCAAAACAGCCTCACTCCTTAACAAGTACAGATTTGAAAAAAAAGTACAGGATGCAAATGTGTTAAAAACATGTTTAAATATAAATTGCTTAATTAAGAAAAACAATTACTTTATATTGAACTGTAAAGTGTAAAGTATTATAGTCATAATTGTAATAAATTTAGTCAGTATCAAATTACTACATTAGACTTAACGACAACTTTTAAAAAATATTTGAAAACTTTTTGAAATTTTTTATAAAACAGCAATTAAAATGTTGTAAAACATATTGACGTAATATGAAAAAAGTAATCAAAATGTTATAAAACATTACAAACATTTAAAAAAATATGTTAAACAAATATTTATATACTATACAAAATAATATCAGAAATGTTTCAAAATAATATTGAAATAATATTTACAAGCATGTTATAACAAGAATGTTATAAAAAAATTAGATAAATAAATTACTCGCTATGCTAGTGGTTGTTATGCGAGGTTCCACTGTACTAATAAATGGCATTAAGCAAAACTATCAAAATAAGACCAAAAAAACTTTTCTTATAATTTAAAAAAACGTGTAAGAGCAAAATCGTGTAATTTGAGTATAGAGCGAATTTAGCCATTGGTTTATATATGTATAAAGAATGAAAATTAGCATTAGGAATTGAAATATGGACTTTATTACGTCCGCGTACCTTTTTATAGGATCGAAACCTAATTGCGTCAGTAAGGAATCAGGTATCTCCTCCTGGTACTCAATAAGGTCTAAATGCATGTCAATATCTTTAATCAAGAAATCCAAGTCCTCCATTTCTCTAGTGTTAGGCGTCACAATTAGAGCACAAAGCTTCGCCAAAGACATCAGAGTCTTACGTTTTTGTAAATCAAACGATTCACGCAGTGCGGCTTTGCGTAAACTATTCGCCGCTTCGAAATAGTTGTCATCGTACACATACTGTACCCAGCCCAGAGTTGGATGCTCAGCCAAACACTCAAGCAAACCATGCTTTCGGCCAGGACCCAAAGCGGAAATCGATTGACACTGCGAAATCAGTTTCTCCTGCTTATTCTCGCGCAAATACCACTCGAATACGAATTTCGAGAAGTTCTCTGCCCGATACCGATCCATGTACTCATTGAGGCGCGTCTTATTCTCTGTTCTTTCACAAATCTCCACCAATATATTGAAGTCACAATACTTTTCGGCTAAAATTAAAGCTCTTTCATATTGCTGATTTCGAACTAGTAAAAAACCAAAAATTAATACCTCCAACGTAAATTGTTAACCACAAAACTAAAGGAAGAACATTAACGACACTACCAGCTAAGAGAAATTTCAAAGGCGTCTGCTACTAAACTTTTAAAGACATCTTTAGGACGTCCTTTAAAAACTCTCTAAAAGCAAAAGTCCGAAAAACGTTTTATAAACTTTAACAAGACATCTTTTAGACTTGTGAAAAAATTGTTTTAAAGATCACTATTGGAAGATAAGAAACATTTAAAACATGGATCTAAAATCACCATAAAAATTTTAAAATGAGAGCATTTTATCATTCAAATGCACAAATGCAAACTAGCATAAATATCAACATTCGTCAAATGTTCAAGCTGATATTTTTGCTTACGTATTTTAGTTGTCACAAAATCGCTTTTGTGTTAGTAATTCGTATTCATCACAAAGTGTTTGAATATTGAATTACCATATGATAATCAAAATGCTAACCTATTCATACAGGATATTTTAAAATGATATCCTTATATTATATCCACAAAAAATATGTATAAAGTTAAAATTAGAAATTTGTTTACATTTTCAAAAATCATAAATTTTAATTCTAAAATAACGTGAATTTAAAATAACCATAATAAGAACCGATACGCCGACTCCATTTTGAATGGTCCAAAGTAAATTAGAACCATCGACTTATCTATTATACATAAGCCGTCTTCGAAAACTCCCCTTAATCCTAATTAATCATGATTCATTAAGACTGATTTTTCGAACAGCTAATTTTTGTATATGTAAGCCTTAAAATGTTGGTCATACTGTTTAAATCTGTGCTTAATTGAAGTCTGTGTCAGAGCTGTCCAGGCTAACAAGGTCGTAATAAGGTTTCGACTTAAGTTCCAATGTGGAACTTTACTGGTGCCGGTATGATCAAAATAATACATTAAAAAATTTCATACAGACTGCACAAAACATGACAAATCTGTAATAGAATGGACCCAAGTACAATTATAAGATATTCGAAATTGTTTGTTTGCATTTTCATATTTGAGTTTGCATTGAACATTCGAATTGTTTTTACTTTGTACTTTCAAATTATTCTTGTGTTTCTACTTTGTACTTTAAAATTGATCTTGTGTTTTTCTTTGATTAGAAAATGAATATAAAAACGAGGAGGTATATGCAGGAAATCAATCATAATTATTGTTATTGTAAACTCAGCAATATTATTGTAATTATTGAAAAGCATAAATAAATTGTAATTTGGTTTCGGAATAACTGCTAAGTAGAGCGCTAAGTGAACGCGAGTGAAGGTACCCAAGTCCTCGACGCCAGACCAGCCGCAGCCCAAAACCGACCGAGCAAGTGTTTGTGAACTCATTGGAATGACACCTGCGAGTCTCCTTCCGGGTAACAGGGACCCAGCCGCGCCTCTGCATCTGGGTTGTTACAAATCTTCATCCATCTTCATGCATATTGAAAAAAATAAGGTGCGTAGAGATGAAAAAAAAAAAAAACACGATTTTAATGCTTCGCGATGTATCGTGGATACATCATGATTTTTTTTCGAACATGGATTATTTTTCGAAGACAGCTATAGCATAGAAGACACAGATACGCCGACTCCATTTTGATTGGTTCTGAGTGGTTCTAGACAAAAGATGGCACTTTAAGCAGCCACCTTTAATATTGTTACTAATGGCGTCAAAATTACGAATAAAACTACAGTGTTTTAGCTCTTAAAAGCGGAAGGAAATATTCCCAGTTAAATCTCTCTTACCTCTTTTACACTACTTTTTCGCGATCAATACCAACTTAAATTTTCAGAGGTTTTCATTTTCAAAATGGAATCGGCGTATCAGTATCTTCTGTGGCTACAGACTGCTTATCTTCATATTATTTTATTTTTACGCATTTTCATTTCCACATTCAAGAGCGCATACGCTAAAATGAGGTATTTAAAAAACAGTTGGTAACGGTTTTCTTAAATGGTTTTAATTTTCAGTTTAATTTAATTTTAAACGCTCAAAAAGAATTGTTTTAGATGATTTCTGCTTTATATTTGTCTTTGTAAATAACTTTATTTTAAAATGAAAGAACTTTTAAATTTCAGAATTTAAAATTCTTTTGTATTGAAACGTCACAACTAAGTATGCGCTTTTTGATCCATAGTTGAAAATTCGCAAAAACAAACATGTGTAAAAATGCACAGTCCAAGTTTAATAGGTCCATGATTTGAACCTATTATAAAAAATTACGTAACCGGTGATGTCAAAGTACTGGAAAACACCACAATGTTGTCGTTTTCTTTTTTTCTATGACAGTAGAAATTTCAGAATACAAAGCAGTTAAATCTTTTTTAACAATATTTTTTCTTCTCTTAACATTACTTACAAAATACCGCTACTTGTAATGCGACTAATACTGATTCAAGCTTTTAAAATGTTTGATATTTAAATGAAGTCGACGTATCCATGACATAAGTCAAAAATAAATTGCAGGTTTGGTATCTACCCCAATATTTTCTTATATAAATTTAAAAATACCTAAATGTGATATTAGATTACGACGGTTATTTTCGTATTGTCGAAACAATGTTTCAATCGTTCTCGATTTTTGAACACTTTCTAAATGATTCTTTTCACCATCTAAAACAATATCGATTAGACGCATTAAGTGTTCGCTAAACAAATCACTTTGTTCCTCGTTAACTGAATCCTTTAGACCATAATTCAAAACCAAGTTTAACTGAAATATAAAGTTTATTAGCTAAACAAACAAGAAAAGATCATTATAAACTTTAACTTTAAATTACAACTGCATAAATATAAATTAAGCATTTTTAAAAAGATTAATAGTAGTCCAATGGACAAAATTAGAAAACAAGATATAGAAATTACTAATGGTTACTGTGCATTTTATTGGTTATTATGGTCACATCTATGGATTAGATATTGGCAGCAATGCCATACAATTATATTCGAAATGTTGATCTATTAAGCCTAAGGAGAATCGTTTTCCTCAGTAATCACGCTATTGCCAGAATCTCGACTTTCCGACATTAAACCTTAAATACACTAATCAATCCTTGTCGACTTTATTGTGTATGATTGGAAGAGTGGCTAAGACTATTAGTGCTAGACGAGACTCTAGCCTGAGTACTATGGAGACTAGGGTCGATCAGCGATCACAAAGTTATTCAAGCCTCCTAATTATATTCATTTATAACTTAACTTAAGCTACATAGAAAAAAATATATATGTCATTTAGATGACTAAGTTGTATTTATATTTGTCTCAAAATTCTTATAGCTGAAATATAAAAAAAAAAATCTTCTAGATGACTTTAGAACAGTGTTTCCCAACCCTTTTTGTATCATGCCCCACCTTTAACATTTCTTGAATTTTTATGCCCCCATACTGACATATTTTTCGAAAATTCCGACAAAATTTACTTAAAGACTCTAATCACCCAGTTGATATTTTAGTAATGTTAAACGAAATTATATCCAACAATTATTTAGGGCCTTTTTTTAAAAATTTACGTTTTTTGTTAAATTTGATAATGATACCTAGAGCATTGTATTTAAACTGTCCGGAAAAAAAGGGTTAAAATTAGTCGAGTCCATTTTTGAATTGCCTTCTTTAACTATCAAATTGCCCCCCTGTGGCACGTAGGCCCACATTGGGAAAGACTGTTTTAGAACAAGTTTAGATTTTAGATATAAAATTTTTTACGGGTTTGATAAAATATTGAGCATAAGTTAAAAATTATCCAAGTGTTGATTTCTTTATTCAAATAGAGTAAATTTACTTGTTTTAAAATCGAATCCTTCAATCCATCTTCGGTTGACGAAGCCGTCCACGGCAACAACTCACCACTTATCTCTACTAGTGTCTTATTGCCAACAAAGCTTCGCAACCAGCTTTGTCTCGCATTTAAAATGGCTTTCAGAACACCCAATAAAATAACATCCGTATCAGATATGAGTGAAACCAAGTTTTGAATAGGAAGATTGTGATAAACTTTTTGCTCGCAACAGCTGACTAAACTCTGAATTGCTTTTTCAATACAGTTCACGTAACAGTAAAAGAAATCAATCTTAGTTAATGAGCCAAGCTGATTTTGGTCCACTGTTGAGGTCTCGACTACTTCGTTCAACAATGATTCAAACTGTGTTCGGTTATGAAACGTTTTCAAGGCTTCAGCACAGGCGAGTTTCTCATAGTGTTCACATAGCATATATACTGTTGACAACTGCACAGATCGTTTTGTTACTGTGCTCAGTTTTGACCATAAGTTTGTCTGTTGTAAAAAGTTGACAAACAAGCGATGGACTTTTTGCTTATCCTGGATTTGTTGTAATATCTACAACATTAATAATTCGTTAAACTTAAAAATTAGCATTTTAAAATATATAAGTTTATAAATTTTAACCTCTATAACAGTGATACTCAACATTTTTTTACCGGCACGGCACACTTTTAAATATTAAAAAATTTGGTGGCACACTAACATTTAGATAAATTAAAAAAACAAATAATTAAACAACTACGATCAGAGAGAGCATATTTTTTTATGACTTCTATACGTAGGCTATACCACTATATATTTCCAATTTTTTCTCGATGCATACCCTAGGCAGTTAAATGTATCTTTCAAAAATTTCCTCCGCTATTTACTATATGCATCAGTAAAATTTGGCGGCACAATTTAAAAATCTCCCGGTACATTAAAGTACCGCGGCACAGTGGTTAAGAATCACTGCTCTATAAAGTTTGAATTATAAGTACATAGTGCCCCTTCTCAATGAAGTTAATAGAATATGACATTATGCTAAAATTAAATAACTAACTACCTGTAAAGATAACGAACTGCCTAAACTAGTAGAGTAATGTTCAGACGCCCAACGTGGATCATTGACTGGTACATCATTTAGAATTTCCGAACTGATTGATAATAATGTGGTATCTAAGACAGAGTCGACACTGAACACAAATGAAGATGGGAAAATGTCATTTATAATTTGAACACTTTGCTCCTGATAAAAAAAATATTATGTTTCAAAAACTTTTAAAGATCTTTTCTCAGAATTAACATCAATGTACAAAAAAGTGCAAAGACCTTATTGGTAACATTAAATATTGTAAGCAATGACTTGACTAAAGCTTTATTTTAAAAAGATATCATGTTATTATCAACCGCAAAGTTTTAGAGCTTGCTAAAATTATATTATAGATTATAAAGAATTTTGATCCTTTACATTTTCTTTTAAAACACTCACAGGTCTTCACACTATTAGACTGATGCATAATTATTAGGGCGTTTCTTCAAAAAACGTTATTTAACAAAATCAATAACAATATTTGAGAAATACATGTTTAAACGATTATTTAAGAACGAAGTCACCTTATGCTTCAATTATTACTTCTTATTTACTTGGCAGATTGATTGACATTGAAGTCTTCAGCTAGAATTCGTATTATCAGAATCTCGATCTCATTCACGGCTGTCAGAAAAGCATTATCGTCGAAATTCGACAGCTGGCCTCTCCCTGACTTATTTTCTAAGCTGGTATTACCTGTTTTGGAATAGAAAAGTCACTCTTTTATACTAATTTTTGCTAATTTTTTTTGCTAAAAAGTTGATTGAGATCGCGAAACAACTTTGTTACCTTCTCTTTTTTTCGACGTGGTAAACAATAATACGGTAAATATGACTATGGTTTTTAGCACACATTTTAAAACAATAAACAAGAGAATTTTCATACAAAAATAATAAGCAAAACACTACTCCATACTGATGAAAAATGTGCAAATAAAAACGCTGAATAATTATGCATCATTCTAATAAAATGTAAATATATTCATCATTTTCGCCTTCTAATGTATAGTATAGATTAAGAATCAACAACACACATCATTTTTCAACACATCATTTCAAAACGTACTCTGAAATAGCTCTGGGACGACTCAACAGATGCTCTAAACGGCTAGAGATAAACCCGCATGTTTATATAAATATATCCAGTTAGAATCATTCATATCGAGGTGCCGAAGCAACTTATAGAATACTTTAATACTTTTTAAAAGTAATCTACATTCTAAAAAATATAGCTGGGGTTAAAAAGACTGCACTCAGCTTTTCCAGGTGGTTATAGGAATCATTGTATTTCAAATGTCAACAATGATCCATATAGCATTTATTTAAAAATCAACATCTTAATTTTCAGTTACCTAGTATTAAAAATCGCTGAAATATAAGCCTACGAATACTTTAAAACTTTAAACATGATAATAATTAAAAAAATTAATTAGTAGATGCAACGAATTGATGTTTTAAAATTTCTTTAATTCTCCTACTTGTTGACCCTGCAACGAATACACAAAGCTGCATTTGAGTTTAGTCAGGATCTGATCCCGGTCCTGAAAGTGGTCCGGATTGATTTCGTACACATATAAGTGTTCAGAAACATTTACAGATTGCTGAGTGATACTCTGATCGAGTCCAACATTCGATTCGAATTCCCTCGTTGTTAAGTCCAAATTGGATACGATCAAAACACCATGGCTTCGTGTAAAGAACAATACATTATTAGTACACACTGTGCCATATAAAATTTCATCATTTAGCCCACTGAAATCCAACGTGTCCAAGTCTTGATGCTGCTGATCCAATGATTTGAAAACCAAAGCGACTTTCTTATTAAACACAAAATAATCCGTGGCCGTTTTGATAAAGCGATACATCAATGACTCATTTAGATTCTTGTCACGAGCATTATAGATATTGTTCATTTTCAGGACCTAATTTTTAAAAATTAATGTTTAGACAAAATTATAAAAAACATTTTGGCTTTAGTTCCGTCTCATTAACACATTGACTGCCGTGGGGGTCACCGGTGACCGGCAAAGCAACAAAAAATAATAGGACATAATTATTGTGAATATGGATACTGATAATTTGTTCAATAATACCATTGTTACTATAATGGTTTGAAAAAATGAAAGAACTAGATAACGTACAAAAATAATTTTATTACTTCATGAAGAACACACATATTATCAGTGCGTATTGCGATCAGTCAATTGAAGCCTTTAGGCAAAGAAAAGAGGAATCAACGCAGTCGGAACAATATGTCACCATTTTTTTAGAGCTTGACTCATAATTTTCAATTGAACTCATATTTGTTAGGGCTAATTAAAAAAAAATTAATGAACGTAAAAACTTATGTAAAGTGACAGTATAATGAATGCATTTATTTACTTAACTGTCGGAAGCATTGAACAAGACTAAGAAATGACAGTAACTGCTTAGCAATAGAAGCATAACAGTTTGAAACAACTGATAATAGCAAAAACGGTCTACAGCGCCTTAGGGATCACCAGTGACCCACATCACGAAAAATGCATTAATATGTCAGTACAACCTAATTTATTCACCGTATATAAAATGTCAACATAATATGCATCGCATAATAAAAAAGATATTTTGGCAACTCGAATAAGTCGCACAAAATTTGCACGGCAGCTAACGTGTTAAGAGATATCACAAATGCAATTCTAACAGCATTGATTTATTGTTTTTTTAAATATTGACCCTTTCACGTTTTTTTTTTTTTTATTTTAAATCTCATACCAACTTATTATCAACCACAAATTTAACATCTTTCAAAAGAAAAGTGACCAGGAGAATTCTGGTAAAATGAAAATGATCTATCTTTCAAAAAGAGCAATTTTAAACATTTAATAGTGATTCCTTCCCATTCTCATCACTTCTCCACATAGAGCTTGAGATCAATTGTAAATTTAGACATAGTGAAAAATAGACATAGTAAATTTAGACAAAAATCTGTGTGGTAAATTTTCATTTAATATACGATGCTAGCCTATATGTATATTAATAACCTCGTTAATTGGTAAATAAAAAAAGGTCCCATTACTAATTTATATATCAACAAATTATTTATTAATTAATAATTAACTAGGATAGAATTGTTATCAAGCTAAATATTTATATATTAAAAACTCTTTATATTTATAAATATATTAATTAAATATTTATATAAAAAAATTAAAAAAGAAATTTTTTTTATATTTATAATGTTCTCTTTTGATTAAAAAAAAAAGAGAACTAAAATAAAATACAATTATAAAGAATTAATTAAAAAATTAATTTATATTAAAAATTTAAATTTTTAATTTTAATGTATTATAAATTAATATCGAATTATTAAAATTTAAATAATTTATAAATTAGTTTAAATTTTAAA
>AGDA01086231.1:0-18497 GCA_000281935.1 Mengenilla moldrzyki | reverse complement strand
TTTTAGAAAAGATTTAAATTTTTCATACTTATATTTACGCGTATTTTTAACTATTGTGTTTTGACTAGTTTTTTATTCTTTTTTTGTTTAGTATAGAAGTGTTTGTGTTTTTATGAAATAAAAGTTATGTTTTGCCATGTTGTTTTTGTTTTTAAAAAAGGCGAAAAATTTATTTGTAGTTATTGCTATTATTCAAGTTCTCTTTTACTGAACGCGAGACCTGGAGCAAAATTCACTTATATAATTCTAAGGAATAAAAACAATATAAAAAACAACATTCATCAAGTACAAATTTGTTTTGGAATTATACAAAAGAGCGTTTGCTAAAAACTTTGAAAACAAAATTGAGTAATAATCGCAATTTATATTGAACATTGTAGCAAAATTCGTTTAAATGACTTGAGAATAGCGTTTAAATCAAGATTGGAACATTGTCAATTTAAATGCTGAATTTCGATTTAAGCAATTTTTAAAATTAGATTCCATTTTAACTTGAATCTATCGGAGAGTTTAAGACTGATTTATTAGATTAAACAAACACGTTTACAATAAATAAACAAAATTACTTAATTAAGTAAAAATATTGACACTCAGTTCAAATCACAGCATTTTTTTCTCATTTGCTATGATTTAAATGATCTAAAGACGTTTGCTTAATTTGAATTTAATTTTTCTTAATTTTTGAACTCCGATTAAAATTGTTAAGCACAAAAAATGTTTAAAAAATTGTTGTTTTATGCCTTAAGTAGGTATCTCATTTATAAATCTGTTGTAAATAGATAGAAATATTTGATTAACACCCAGATCTGAAGTTTGTGTTTTGTGCGAACTAATTAAGGATTGGGCTAATTTTATTGTACTTTTTTTAATTGTCATATTTTTAAGTTATGGTCGGATATAAATTACGCCTTCACAGTTGGCATATTGCAATCAACACTTGCCACTACTAGTTAATTAAGTGTAATTAAAGTCAAGCAGAAAATGATTTTTTCGGATGCGACCGTGGCGTAGTTTTGTCACATGTCGAACAAGTCACGAAAATTTATTGCTCTTTTGACCTGGACTCCGTCCAAACTTAAGCCGATGAATTGATTAGATTTCAATTCTGAAAATGAACTCGATTTTTAAAACGCTATCGAATGCAATCAATGATTCATATCATTAATTTCTCACGAGTCCTTCTGCTGAAAACTGCGCTGTGATCATTTTACTAAATGAAATCACATTTTCCGAAATTTTCAAATACTCGTAAATTTTAAAGAAGAAAAAAAACCTTTTAATTTTTCTAAAATTCTTTTTTATGGGTCAAAAAAATCATAAAATTGGTCCGCATACTGTGAAGAATGATGGAATTTTTTAATCATAAGAAAAATGTGGCTGATCATTAAATTTAGTTTTTTATCATTTTTTAAATTTAATCAAATGTTAAAAATCACTTATATTTATGCTGACATAAAAGTTTAATAACATTTATTGTGAATTGGAAATTTCATAAAATCGAGTATATATATTTTTTAAATTAACTAAATCTAGCCATTCTATATTTTGATAGCAACGTTGATTAAAGTGATCATTTCATTAGCTATTATTTTTAAATTAAGAAAATTCATCATTGAAAAATTAAATATTTCTAAAAGAGTATTAAGAACTTTAGTATTATGTGAAGTAAAAAGCTCAGTGTTTTTTCTCTTTATTCCAATGATAAAATCAACATGTTTAGGATTATCTGATTTAGATTTTTTTGTGTTTCGTAACTTTTGCTTGTTTTGAAGGTAATTTTATAATTTTCTGTTTGAAGAATCTTTTGTTTCTGGTTACCCCAGCCAAATTGAATGGACTAAAAGTGCTATTAATTTCAATAAATTTTTATAACGAGTTAAAAAACGTAATTTTTAGCTTTACAAATTTTATTTTTATTAATTACTCTTGAGCTCAGAAAACACAGATACGTTGACTTCATTTTGAAAACAAAATAAAACTAAGAACTTACATTGGTATTAGTACACTGAGAAAAATAGATAATAAAAAAGTGAGGCAATTAATTATTATTATAATTATGTTTTAATTTGCTGTAATCATAATTTACATTCAGGAATAGAAAAAAAGTAAACTCTCTTACTTTTCCTATAAACATATTTATATTTATACTAAATAAAAATACTATTGCGATCAATATATGGAACATTAAAATATCAAAAAAATGATACATTCAACTATACCTTTGTAAAAAAATGATTGCGTAGTGTTATTAAGACGATTACATCAACTATACTATTTAGTTGTACTGTATTCAACTATAAATTTAATTGCAGTAACTATATTATAATAGCAAAAGCTATCTATTTTTCTCAGTGTAGTATAAATGTTGTCATTTTTTAAGAAAAAATATGCAGTTATCATAAGAAAAAGGTATTGTTATTACTACAGGTAATTGTAACATTGCTGTTATTAAATGCGAGTTATAATATTCTATGAAGTTCGTTTCGAAAGCAATTATCGCTTTTAGAATTTTTCGGAACCGCTTAAAATGGAATCGGTGTATTTGTGTTTTCTATGTTCTTGTACAAAACTTATATTTTTAAGAAAATTTTAAAAATAACTAAAAGTGATAAGTGCTTAGTTGCAGGTTGACTAAATCAACTTTTAGTTTTTTGTACAATAGAGTCAAAATAACGACGATTAAGTGTTATATTTATTTCAAGCTAAGTTGTACGTTTCTACAAGTAACGAAGCTAGAACGGTTTAGTAGGCTACAATCGACTCTAATAATCTGAAGCTCCCGAATTCGAGTTTCACTAATACCGACAGCTATAGCCACTTTTCTTATAAAACGCAACACTCAATAATGATTACTTCACAGAACAAATACTGTGGACTATCAATCTGTAATTGAGCCGTTAAATTGATTTATTTGTGGTTACGAAAAAAATTAGAACTTTATATGGGAATTCATGCGAAAAGAGCTGAAGAAGACCTACAAAATAACAAGAGTGTTTTAAATTTATAAATAGGTAGCAATAATAAAAATAATTAATACAGAGAGAGTGTGTGTGTTCTAGTAGTATGAAAAATCGCAATTGAGAACAACAGTTAAGACCATAATTGATCTTAATAAAAAACTCTAAAATAAATTATCAGAACAAATTTTCTGTGCTAGATTTGTATTTAATTGACGTGAATTTCTGTGCTTTGATATAGAGATCAGATTTACTTTTCCTTCAAAATCTTAGAAACTGTGCCCTGCAATCTACGACTAATATGAGGAAGCAAGCTACACATATTTCCCTTTTATGAATCGATACGATACCTTTTTCTGGAGTATTTTCTGTTTTATGCAAATCATATTCAAATCGTTTTTTAAAAGCAAAAATTTTGTTTCACTTTTCGCTTTTGTGCACTTTACATAATTTTCCGTAATAAGAAATTCTTTATAAAAATTCGCTTTATTTCAGTAAAATAAAAGACTTTCTTCGTAAAATGGTGTCCTGTATTTTAATATCTACTATGATTTACTGGAGGGATGGATGGAATAAAATTTAAAAAAGAAATTTAACAAAAATTTCGATTCGTTTGGTGTCCATAAGATAAGAAAATTTAATTATTTTCATAGATACCTTTAAGATGTTTTTTCCGTCAACTATGTTTGAGCTGCTTTGGAAGTGTATCAATTTTGTTATTTTAACCTACTAAATCGATTAAAGTGATATTTAGTATATACCTTTAATTTATGTCAGCACTGCATTATTTTCTTCTTTTTTTTCACCATGCATGGTCCTGTACGAGGTATCAAAATGTTTATTAACTTATTTTATGAAAAATCAATTTATTTATACATTTATTAAATAAAAATAAGCTGTTTATTTTTTAAGTTTATTCACAAAATTTATATAAGATTAATATAAACAATTAACAATTATATTCATTTAACCCTTTGCACTTGGAGATCATTTTCATATTTCCTTCCAACCACTCGATAATTATATATAATTAAAAACGTTGAATAACTTTTAAATTCAAACAATAAGAATATAAAAAAAGATCTATTTTTTATGCTATTGGCCGTTTTATTGTTTTAATACGCCTTATCTTTTTTATGTTGGAAATGTCAGTATTTCGTATTGGCGATATAAATGTTCATGCCAGCACTGCTGGCATTCCGAGTGCAAAGGATTAATACACTGGTAAATAAAAGTAAATTTTTCTTTCATATTTTTTTTTATGATTCTGTATTTTTTTTTTTTTTTTTGTAATTCAATGTAGAATTACAGTTTATATTCTCAAAAACACTGGTGTACGACTAGGTTTTGCTCTTAAATTAACCATGAGACGGATTATTTTTAAAATTTTAATGCAGATTTTGTTGCCCTTTCAATTTCTTTAAACTTATTTTGTTTAATTTTAAACGCTTTTTGAGCTATTTAAAAGTATAATTTCTTTTGTTTACGATGTTTAAGTTAAGAAACTCTTTGCATAACATTTACAATGTTTTCTTATTTTATACTAAAATTTCGGTATTTTAAATTGATTTGGTAACGAAATCATTAAACTCTTATAGGACAAAACGTTTATTAGATAGTTTAATTTTTGAAACTAATTAACGCATAAAATTTTAAAAAATTTTACTTTTAAACATGTTTTCATAAAATTCGTATGTTATACGCGTTTATTAAATCTAAAAAATACATATGCGTATTTTTATTGGTTGTAAGCACAGATTATCCAGATCGGCAAAGGAAAAAAATTTTCTAATTTCCCTGCGTTTTTATGTTGGTACAAAATTCAAAAATTCGCAATTTTAATCAAGAACATTTTTAAACGAAAAAGTTTAATTTTTTACGCTAAAAATAATAAGTTTTAATTTTTCGAACACAACCAAAATATATCCTGTGCAACCACTGAGCTTTTACGACAACAGTATGATGATTAAAAGGAGATATTACATTCCATTGTTTTGAAATCAGCAAAAAAAATGTTTTTAATTAATTGGAATTCGACATTACTCATATTTTAATTTTAATTACTGTTGATATTATTTTGGTTTCATTTTTGTATTGCTTGGTATGGTTCTTATCGTCATAAAATCATTGTATAGATGATTCTATAGCGGGATACGGTCTATACGAAAGTTATATATAGAGAAATGTTTCTTTGACGATAATTATTTTAAGAATTGTTGAAAAAAAAATTTAAATACAACCTGAAAATGAATGTGGCTGTACTAAAAATTTAACGAACAATTTATACTTAGATTTAAGTATACATTGTCACGTTTTAACTTTAATCCATTGATTCGTCGGATTTGAGTCTAGTTAGGAAAGACAATCATAAGCATGAAATTTTTATAAAAAAAATAATTGTATTATAAAAAATTAAAGTTTGAAAATAAGTAAAAAAGTCTAGCTACAATATTCAAATACTAACTACAAATTGATAAATCAGCATGATGGAAACTTGGTTAACTAGGTTTAATCATAATTTATCATGAAAATATTATTTTTATTAATAAAATGATTTTTTGTGTTAAATATTCGTATTCTTTTTTTTTGTTTATAAAAGTTTTAACGGCTTTATTTCTATACATATGCTGAAATTACAAATATAAAAATATGTAATGAATCAATCTCAAAACGTGATTTTTTTTAGAATTTTAATTATTATGCGATGAAACTTTGGTCTAATTTTATTTTACAGCCATTTTTCAAAAAATAAAAAGTAAATAGCTAAAATTGGTCCTTTGTTAAATTTCAAAACTTTTCACATTTTTTGCGACGTTTTTTTACTTTGGTAACTGACAAATTGTAAATCGAAAACTTTGTAAGCTTCTTAACACAGTCAAAAACTTTTATCAATTTTTTTTTCAAAGAATATTCCTAAAAGCAGAAATTTTAAGTTATTTACTTTCTTTTTTAGTAGGAAGTTCAAGTAGAAGGAACTATTGTAGCTTTAATAAATTTAATTCAACAAAGTATACGGGAACTGTTTTGTGTCGATTTGTTCCGCGTGGCTCATTGTGACTATTCGACGATAAATTCGATAATGAAATATTTATTACTGCTTTGTTTAGCTGTTAATGATCGACAGACTTTATTTAAACTTTTTAAAACATGTGTACGTAGAATATTGATAAGGCTAAAAATACAATAAACTCAATTTCATATTATTAAGTAGAGACAGTATAAAAGCATTTTAACAAATATAAGAAACGTTTTTTCGTGGACAAAAAAATTTAACCTCTCTCACTCGCCCAAAAATACAAAATTTAACTTCTTTTATACAATGTTTAAAGACATTTTTGAATTTTATTTCTCTTTCTTTTCAAACATGGTCGATTCTCGTTCTTTTTTTACTTGTTGTTTAAATGACTATCGTTTAGATAAAATTGAATCACTAATCGCGGCATCATTAATAATGTCATCCTTAATGAAATTACTTGATTCAATCGTTTTCTCATAATCGTGATTCATGATTGTGTATATGTGGTGAGCGTTTTTCAAAATGGAAGTCAAATCCCTTAAAAGGACTCAAAAAAATCCAGTAAAAACATGATTTGGAAAAATTACGTGCACAATTCTCAATATTTATATATTATTGTGTGCGAAAATATAAATTTGTGAAAATAATTAATGTTTTAGTCCGCGAAAAACGCCTAATCGGTGTTGCGAACCTTAATACAAAAAAAAAATTGTTGGCTCTGTATCAATACAACCTAATCATTTTTATTACGATGATATGAATTTTTTTTTGATTATCAACAGATGATCATAAAATTAAATTAAAAACCTTTATACTACTGTAATATTGTGGACATAAAATGCTCAGGAACACAACATGGTTTTTTAAAAATCCTTTTAAAACACGATTATTGTGAAAAAAAGATCATTTTTTAACTCAAATAAGTATAAAAATTTTGATAATATAAATGAGCGAAAACAGAGACTTGAGAGTAAATTTTAAGTCATTTTTTCACTAAAAAATTGCTGTTGACCATTTTTATTTTCACTGAAATATTTTTATAATAAACTTTGGCTTATTATGTCTGTATTCATGGTAATGATGTAAAGTATTAATTTTTTTAAAACATGTATAATGAAACTATATTGAAAAATAATTTTCTTGTCACCTCATATATGGATAAAAACTTCCATTTATTCTTAAGTTGTCATCTACTTGAAATTTGGACAAGTAGAGTTATGTTATTAAAAATGCGTATAAATATAGTTATTTTTTGCTATATAAGAGAGTACACAAATATTAATTTAAAATATATTTTTACTAAATTTTAAGAATTTTTTTTTGTAAAAATGAAAATTTTTATACTAGTCCTAAATCTAAGTAGAAAATTTTATCAATTTAATAAATTGTTCAAATTAGAGACTTTGGTATTTACATAATTTTGTCAATATTTTGTTGTCCATTATATACGGAAATGAATTCTGTCAAAAAAATAAGGTGACGATTTTAAATCTTTAAAATACGATTTTCCTAATTCGATTATTATGATTTAAAAGGAGGTCTATTTACACTTTTACGCACCCAGATATATTCGTACATATATGTACATAAAAATGTTTAATTATTGATATAAGGTACTATGTGCTCTGAACACGCATTCAATATAGTTTTGAGAAAAAGTTTGTATTTGTTAAAATTCAAGTGGTCGCATAATTAGAAACAAAGTTGTAAATTTAAAATTGTTGTCTTTTCAAAATCGAATTATGAAATTTATTAAATTAAAAATTAGCTTGGTCGCTGAAGTCGAATAATTGTTGCATTTTTGGTTAAGTTGATGAAAAAATCGATTTTTATATTTTTGTATCTGTTTTATAATATGGGGAAAAAGAAGTAAATATGTTGAAAAGTGGATTTTATGTTCAACTTGCCTTTTTTGCAGCAACAGTATTATTTGCGGAAAAAATTACTCGGTTTTCTGCTCGGGACAATTTAATTAAATTTTTAAAATAACATTTTTTGTGGCAAAATGTCATTTAAAAAATCGTTTGTTCTAAAATAAACTTTTAGTCTGTTTATTTTTCAATGCTTTTTATAATGGTATCTTTGATAAGTATTACGATAAAATGCACTTTTTTAAGCTTTTGATGATTTTAAGATCTTTGAGCCTTTTCACATTTCTCTTTTTTTTAATTTTTTTACTCTTGCTTTATGTACATATAACATATTGATAATAATTTACACAAAACGTTAGATGAATTTTATTTTATAGCATTATTCTTAAAAATTAGTGATCACTTCACTCAATTCACAAATTTCGTTTTAATTTAAATCTTGAATTATTCTTGTATCGATTTTTAACGGAAATTATTCTGTGTATGCAAAATATAAATTTTTATAATTTTTTAAAGAAATTTAAATACATTTATGAGCTTTATTCTTGAATGACCAAGTTTTTTAAGTTTACTATGTGTAAAGTTTAAATTAAAAATATTAACGTTCAAATGTGACGATACTTTTCTCCCGAGTGCGTCATTATATTTCTTTCTAAAAATCAATTTAAAAAACTTATAATGGAACATTTAATTATTTGCTACATTTTCTTATGCAATGTGAGTAATAAAATTTAGAAACATCCCTTTTCTTGCTACAGTAATTACAAGGATTCTAGTGTGTAATTTATGAATTTCCGATAGCAATTTGTGTAAAAAGTAATGCTTTTTATTAAGAATATTAGAAATTTTAAACAAATCTTGGATAGTAATTTATGTAAGCTTTAAAAGTTTGTGGAAACTAAAATAAAAACTTTCGAATATTTACTTATTTTTTTAACAGTTCATTTAAAAGGTACTTTTATCATATCTATATGTTTAAACTAAAAACCTTGTTCGTATTTTCAACATAACAATAAGTTGTGTTAATTGTGTAGCAATTAAGGTTATGCTTGCACTTCTAACTAAAAATAACATTCAAGTGCTTGGTAATTTAAATGACCTTTTTTATATGAAACCAATATGAAGCAATGGATATTCATACACTGGAAAAAATTATACTGAAATATAAGACAAAGATTTTTTTTTATTATTAGCGTAGCTCTTCTTAACAATTATTGAAAAACTAATACCGTGTTTTTCCGAAAATAAGACACTGTCTTACTTTTTTTTGGTCCAGAATACGCGCTAGAGCTTAATTTCGGTGAAGAGCCAAAATAAAAGTATATTTATAGTTTTTCATCATATTTTTATTATTCATTCAATTACAGACACGTTATCTTCTTCTGGAACACGATAGGACTTATTTTCAGAGGATGTCTTGTTTTCGGAAAAACACGGTATGTATTTTATTTTCTACTAATTTGTAGTAAAGTTTCAATTTATCGAAAAATCTGTTACAATTTTTTTTCAGTTTTTTTAGTATAACGAGTTTTTTTAACTCTGATGAGTTTTAACTTCAAACTGTTCGTTATGAGAAAATGAATTCATTTTCCGTTTCAAATAATTTTCTTCAATCAATATTATAAGTATTCAATTATATTTAATGTGATTATTATTTCATGATGTTGTTTAGTTCGAATCAAATTTTGCGTTTATACTATTATCACATAGATAAAAATTTCTACGTGAATTTTGATTACCATAAAAAATTGTTTTTATAAAAAATATAAAATTTAGTAACAATATACTTAAAATAAATATTTATATACATATACTGTAAAAAATAGCTATATTTATTCGCTATTTTAATATAGTTTTACTTATAATAAATCTAAGTAAATTTACATTTGAAACTAGTATAAATTTTTATCCGTGTAAATGTTTTAATATAGGAAACAATATGAAACTAACAATAATCAAAATATTTAAGTATTGCAAACCGCATTATAGCTATATGATTTTCTGCTAAATATTGGTTCACAGATAATTAAAATAAAAAAAAAGTTTAAATTTTATTACGTTTTTTTTTTTTTCATAAAAAAAAGCATTTTTTAAATTTAGACAATTAAACATTAAATTTTATTTCAATTAAGATTTTGGATTTTTGAATTATTTTTTCGGAAAGTTATTGTTGGATTATCTATATATTCACATTAAGAAAGACAAATGTTATTCGTGCCCTAATTAGTTTGCGGATTAAGTTATAAAGGTTAAAACTATACACTGTAAAAAAATATAGGTCTTTGTATTATAAAATAATTTTTTTAGAAAAATAAAAAAATAGCAATAATTTTTATTGCTATCATTTTTTAACAATAATTATTGCTCAAATGCTTATAAACTTTTTTCCGTGTACTAAAAAAACACGTGAAGTTTCAAAATAAAAATTTTAAATTTTAGTATTATGTAGCGGCTGAAAAAATTATCTCATAGAATTTATACCAGCATTGTTTTTACAATTAAATACATATAAATTTTGATATATATCCCAAGACAAATAAAAAATAGAGAAGAAAGCAATTTTTTTTTTTAAATTTACACCAAAGTAATATTGAAATCAGAAAACTTATTTAAAATTATTTATAAAGCTTTGTATTTTGGTTTTGAATTTCTTTGAAATACAATATAGACAATTTTTTACAATTCGTAAAAGATCAATTTATAGACTTTTGATTAAAACGATTGAACTTGTAAATTTGACCAAACTTTTCAAAGTACAATATTTGTGACTTTTTCATGGATAAAAAAAACAAATGAAATTAACAAGGTAACATAAAGTTATATACAAACATTAAAGTTCTTTATTGAATATTATAGCCTAGGGACATTATGTGGATTATTTATTTAGATGTAATATAGGTATATATAAATCATGTGTGATAAGATAGGTATACAAATTTGTCAAAAGTAGAAAATTTTTAGAAACATTGTTTTTGTGCAAACTAAATATAAATTTTTATTTTTTCATTTTCTAATATTAGTGATATCATTCAAAATTTAAATGTAAGGAATATTATTGATTATTGTTACTAAAGTTATTTCCTATTTAATTTGAATTTTTTTCTTGATAAAAAACAACATAGAAATGTAAGAAGCAAATAATAAAAAAATTTGAATTTTTGACGACCTGCTTTCTATTTTTGCTTTGCATATTTCAATGAGAATGATCATTTGTTTTTTTATTCAATTTAAAATATTTGTATATTGGTTTTTTTTTTCAATTCGACGCAAATTTAATTTGCAACAATGATTTCTCTAATAAGAATCGGTTTATCGAAAAGAAGAATTCATATTGCTTCTTATCATCGGAATAAAGTTTTTGTGCAGAAGCTTATAAAGTTTACAAAGTTCCCAAGTTTTCAAAAACATGCCCGATTTTTTTGTATGCCTTTATCAGATTTTCGAGACTATTGTTTTTTCGCTTGTTGCCGAAAATTTAATAAGAAAATCCCGTGAGTATTTTAGGTGAACACAGCACGAGTGACGTACAAGTTTTTGATTAAAATTATGTAAATTCATATAATCTGTATATTTTAAATGAAATTTATTATCAGAGCAGATAAGTACACACACACGCAATATATATAAAATTGTGTTTAAATTTCAATAAATAAATAGTTTGTTCGTTTTCTGTAACTTTTACGATACGAAAAAGGTACAGTTTACAAAAGGAATAAAAAATATCAATAAATTCAAGAAGTTTTATAATTACATTTTCGAAAATCTGAAGCGTAAAAAGCAGCTTATGAATATTTCTATTTAAACAAATTTTGATGTTAGTTACTAAAAGTAATTTCTTTGCTATCAAGTGAACTGAAATTGAACATTTAAATAATTGAAAAAAAATTAAATATCATTGGTACTTCAATATGTACAAAACTTGAGATTTTTTTTCGATTTCATTATTGTATGATTTTTCACTATATGTGACAAGTATTTTTTGTTCTAAAATTTAATACAACTCTAGCTTTAAACTTTTTTTCTTAAAACTAGTAAAAAAATAGTAATAAAATTCTGAATATTTTTTATATAATTTTTTTATATTTTTCTTTGATAATTTTATAAAATATATATTTACTCGTACAGCCAGTTTGGTCTTAAAGTTGTTTTAAAAACGTTTTTTTGACTACCTCTTTGATGATCGTCAAAAAGACGACTTTTTAAATGTAACTTTTACACAAAAATTTTAAAAGATGTTTTGTTTCAGAACAAAATATAAAATTTTAAAACAAAATCATAATCATTTTAAAACAATTATTGCATCTAATGATCAAATTTTTGTCATAAAGTTATTCGAAAGTCGTACGGAAGTCGCCTGAAAAACTTGTGGAAATCATCTGAAAATTGTTCGGAAATCGTCCGAAAAAATTATTATAGAAACCTCAAAATTACGTTATGAAAAAACATTTCTATGATGATTTTAGGATTATCGTATATTCGTTATTATACATACCATTTTATGATCATCCTAAAATCATCTTTAAGACCAAGTGGCTGTACGGGTTAATATTATTATCGAAAGCGATTTCCGTATAGCACAAATTGTATATTATACGTTTACTCCAAGTTTTTTTTTCAACCAATTTCTAAGCAATAAACATGTAATAAACGTCAATTTTCTTAATAAACATTATAGAATTATGAAACGATTTTTGGGGAGCTTTAGTTGATATTTTAAACGTATAATGTACAAAAACGCCCAGAAATCATTTGTACGACTGTTTATGTATAATTTTTTATGAGTTTTTTTTCTTCTATAGAATAAATATACGTTTAATAAACGTATGAATTTGAATCATGACTAATTGCTTAATTTAATCACATAAGAAACGTTTAATCACATGTACACTTAGCTATTAGATATTTAAAAACGACTTTGGAATAAACAACTTAATTTCGATTCGAAATCTACGTATAATACAATCGTCTATTAACTTACAACGTTGGAATACGTAGTTTGAATATGACTTAAATTTTTAAAACTCGTATGTATTATTTACTAAATAATACGATATTTAGACTTGTTTTACATGGCTGAAAAAAGTGACAAAATTAATGCTTTGTGCACATTTAAAAGTACAAATTTTCCTAGAGTTAGTGTTTAAAAACCTTTGAAAAGTCCAATGTATATCTTTTTTTAAGTAAAAAATAACGTTTTTAAACATTATTTGATTTAAAAAATATGATATCTTGGCAGTCATAATGGTTTGAATTTAATTTGTTTTGTTTCTGAGTGTTTCATGAACATAACCTTATAATCTTAAAACTGATGTAGCTATAATTGTTTTTTGTTTAGTTTTATGATTATTTTTTGATAAACAAAACTGTGCTTTCATATGATCCTAAGTTGATCATTGTTTAAAAGAATTAGTTGTGTATAGATGTTTGAAAATTTGTTTGATGGGTTTTTTTGCATTTTTAAACAAAAACATGTTTTAAGTTTTAAAAGATTTCAAACAGTCCACAATGAAATCAAATATTTAATTTGCAACAAAATTAAATGTTTAGTACATTGTTTAATAAACTCATAAAAAATATTTAAAATATATCATATATAATCGCAAAAGAATTGGTCAAACAATGAGACTTTAAACAAATAATAAACGGAGCGTTGCTTAATTTTTTATTTAAAATATGAGTTTCAACATATTTTGTCATACGTGTATACTTAAAATTTACACAGTTTTCATTTTCGGATGAAATTTTTATTTGTAAAGAAGAGAAAATGCTCCCGTTTATTACCCTGTTTTCGCTAATTTTTCGTACTTTATAAATAAATGGTTTTTTTCAATAATAAAAACAGTGGCAACTACGCATTATAATTTTTTCTTTAAAGACTAAAAAAGTTTTTTCTAACTCAGCTAACCAAAAGTGAGGATTAAGTGAAGGTGATAACACTTGAAAGACCAATGTGAGACAATTATTGTGATTTTAGTATGTGATGTGGTGTTCAGTTAATTCTTACACTGTGATATTATAGTGAGAGTTCATTGTGTACCACATTGAGACATTATTGTGATCATACAGTGGTATCATAGTCAATATAAAATTCTTATAATTGCGTTAATCAATCAGTTACTTAATCTTTTATTATTTGAATAACAGCAATTCAAATAATTAAAAAGCAGAACACAAAAAAATTAATGACTTATGAATGTTTATTTATTTATTTTTAAAAGCTTAGCTTTAAAATTTTATTTTACAATTACCTGTATATAAGCGTTTTTGGCGTTTTAGTACTTCAAGTAATGAGGCTTAGTGAAAGAGATTTCAATAACAATTAATTGTTAGAGCGTACAGTTATTATAGTAATATACTTATAACACTTGACAATTGTAACAGTTTAATGATTTTTTGTATTAATGCATTTTACACTATTTACATTTCGAATAAATTTTCTAATTTCAAAATTAATTTAAACGCTTTTGTGGTGAGTAAAATTTATTACGTATCTTCTAAGAATGTAGGTTCATTGTTATATTACAATGATGCTCAATAAGAATGAAATGAGATTCTTTATGATGTGAAATCGATTAATTTTTGAACGTTTACAGTAATATCACTGTGTTGTCACACTGACCGTTTGAATAATTTTAAAGTGAGAAATGATTTTTAAAACTTTTATCATTACTTATTTGATACATTTGTACATATGATAAGCTTATGTTGAAATGTATCGTAAATTATTGTCTATTACAATCTCAATATTTTATGATTTGCAAAAAAAATAGAAATCGTAAATATACATTCTTTACTAAATCTGGCAACTTGAGCTGTTTTATACACGACATTTTTTACTGTCAATTATAAAAGTTTTACAAAAACACTGTTGTGTTTTTTGCAATAAAAATTCTGTTCTATACGGTATAAAAAATCTAATAAATAACAAAATATGGTTCACTTGTTGCGAAAATTTGTGTGAAATAATGAAGCTTGAAAGCGGGCATATCATGTGAAGTAAACGACGTCCCTAAAGAGTCGGTTTTTTGACCGAATTTTTGTGCTAAAAACTTTTTGATTAAGCGGTCTTTTGAGATCCATATAGTGCTTTGAAAAAATGTTTTTATGCCAATTAAACGCAGGTGTCGGGTGTTTTGCCAAACCGCATCTTTTTCGACCCGGTTGAATTTCTCATCATTTTAATCTCTGGGCTTATTGATTTTCTTACGTCTATGTTTATTTTCTTTTTTTTTTCATATTACTTTTATAAGAACTCTTGAAAATAAAATAGTCCACAATGATTTATTTTTTGAGTTCTTCTTTATAAATGAAATTTTCAAAGTAGCTTTGTGTGATGAAAAATTTTTAATAGCTTTTTTCTATTAATAAATAAAAACAGTGTTACTAAAATCTTTTTTTAATGTTTTTAGACATGAAATATGTTAGGCGTTTTCAAATTGTTTTAACACTAGAAAAAGTGTCTTTGTTAATTTTAATCACTAACCAACTTTGAATCTCGATAGCTCTTGTTATTTTGTGATTCAAAAATCATTAATAGCTATCAACGTTTATTTGTTACTTTTAAAAACGGGCTTTCAAAAAATATTCCTTGTTCAACCTAAATAATTAAAAAGACACTAAAAATCATGTTTAAAAATTTATTTACTTGTTTTTTTTTTTTTGATACAATTAATATTTAAATTTATCAAAAAATTAGAGTTTTGAAAAAAATCACATAACATTTGAGAGAGAAAAGTTTATTAAAAAGGTGATACTTGATTTTAAAGTAATTTCTTTCAAAATTTATAAATTAATTATGGAATTTTTTTTAAAAACTTAGGCTAGGCTTTCAATTTATTAAAATTTACCATTTGGTCAAAAGTCGAATATAAGTTGTTTAAATCAGTGCTTTTTTTTAAAAAAATAATTTTTTATTAATTTTTCGATTCAATTCTTAAAAAAATATCCATTGATCTAAACTCCATGGCTGCATTCATAAACGAAACCCGGTTGTTTTACCCGATTGGGTAGACGCCATAATCGACATTAAAGGTTTTGAATTTGTGAACATAGATTATTAATGTTTACAGAACAAGTCCACACATAATACTATTGCGTGCAGTGGTTCTGTGGTATTAATTTCGGAAAAGCAATGAAATTTCCATGGAAATTACCATGGACGTAAAAGCATGGACTGCTCGTCGAATAGAAAGTCCATGGAAATTACCTTTTAGTTTGTATTGAATACAGATAAACAACGTTATACCATCACCATTAAAAAAACCTGCTAATGTATGATGTTGGGAAAATAGCGACGGTGTAGTGTTAGTGTAAATTTATGAGCAGTAAAAATTTTACACCACCGGGTAAGATTTTCTTTTATGAACACATGGTGTCTTTTCTTAAACACAATGTCAACACTGTGTTGAATTCATGAACGTTACCAATATGTATTTCTCCACAAACTTGTCAACCTTTTATAAAAGAAATCCCACCACCTCAAAATACAAATACAAAGTAAATATGAATAAAAATAGAAAATAAAGCATTAGCTAACATTCCCCAACGAAATATGTTAACTTTGATAAGAAAATATATTTTAATAGTAAGGAACACAAAATGTGACAAATAATATTGAGATAGTAAATTCCGGAATTTTTTAACCGTTTATTGCAAACAACTGAAAACAAAATATGTCTATTTTAAATACAAATTGACTGGTATTTTTTACTAATGTTTTTTATTGGGAACGGTTATATATTTCTTATAGAATGAAAATTAGAAAAGTTTTATTTATTATTTAAAATATGTATAAAGTGTATGAACGTACAAAGAATTAGATAAAATCTCTAAAGAATAAAACTTTTGAAACGTCTTCAAAGTACTAAATAAATTGTTTGTAGTGTTCAGAGTGACGTTATAAAAAATAAACTATTTAATTTGTAAGAACAAATGGTTTTATTGTGAAAAAACTGACAAAAGTTTTTTTGAAAATAATTACCTATGTCACTTTAATATTAAAATTTTAATTTGTAATATCTACATTTTCTAAAAAAACTTTTTTTCTTTCAACAAATAGTCTTTTTTTGATTTTTAATATGAAAAATAGTATTAAAAATATTGGAATTAATTGCTATGTTTAAGATAAGTTTTTGAAGTTCATTCGTTAAAATCTAGTTTTATAAATTGAGCAAAAGTTTTCATTAATGTCACTGGTCAACAAATTGAAACTTTTTTTTAGTTGATTGAAAATTGATACGAAATTATAGGTAATGTTAGTCTTATGATATTTAAAAAAATGTCCTTTTTTCTATCACGTCAAATTTTTGAGGTACAGAACGAAAACGAATTTCAGTCTTTGAAAATTTATAACTCACATACATGTAGAGCTAGAAGCTTCAAAAATACCTCAAAAAATAGAAGGGCTCAATGAATACTTAAGTCTAAAATTTCATTAAAAAATCTTAAATAGGTGGAGAGTAATTAGTTTTCAAGTGCGAAAAAATGACAAGAAATCAAGTTTTTTTATGATTTAAAAAATGTTTTCTTCTTTTACTTCCAATTTAAAATAACACGTGAAAATATTATAAATTTATCATAAAATATAAGTCCTTAATTAAATATTGTACAAAATTTTTTTCCGATATGCGGTTTTTGAGATATAAATTTTTAAAGTAAAGCATGGAAAAATAAAGTACACATGGAACCTAATGTAAAGCGTTTTCGTATTTTCTGAATAATAAAAGTGCTGTGGCGACGTTCAACATAAAAATATAGTTGTCAAAAAAAAAGAAAATTAAAATTTTAAAAATTTTAAAATTAAACAAAAATTATTATTATTCAGAAAATACAAAAGCACTACACCGTATTCCACGTGTGCTTAAATTTTCCATGCTTTATAGAAATTTATATCTCAGAAATCGGTTATCGGCAAAAAAAAATTTTTGTACATAATATTTAACTTAAGACTTATACTTTTTGATAAATTTATAATTTTTTCACCAATGATTTTAAACCGGAAATAATGGAAGAAAAAATTTTTTTAAATCATAAAAAAACTTGATTTTTTACCATTTTTTCGCACTTAGAAATTAACTAATCTCAACTTAAAGATTTTTTAATGAAATTTTAGACTTAAGTAGTCATTGATGCCTTCTATTTTTGAGATATTTATGAATCTTCTAGTTACACATGCCTGTTATTTATAAATTTTCAAAGACTGAAATTCGTTTTCGTTCTGTATCTCAACAAATTTGACGTGATGGAAAAAAAGTAATATATTTTTAACTATCACAAAACCAACATTATTTATGATTTCATATCAATTTTCAATCAACCAATTTAGTGTTTATCAGTGTATTCAATAAATTGTTTACAATACCTATGAAGAAATTTATAAGTGAAAAATAATTAAGTTGTCGTTGTGTTTATAAATTGTTCATTAATGTGCTACAGTTTTTTTTTATTCCAGTGAGAAAGTTGATAATTTTTCTAAATATCTTAATTTTTGTTAAGGTTTGCAATTAATTGTGTTCTTTAGTCGCGAACATATAAAATGTATCAAAATATTAACTTTTAATAGTTACAATTATAGATGGGAAAACGAAAGTCTCGGTTTAATAAGTGTCTCGTCTCGTTTTTGTCTCGGAAATGAGACACGAAATAACGTCTCGT
>AGDA01086227.1:0-10111 GCA_000281935.1 Mengenilla moldrzyki | reverse complement strand
GGACTGTAGACAAATATAGCATTGAATAAGTAGAATTTGTACGGCTAAATTTACTCTTTTTCTTAGTGAATTTCTTTTGTGTTTTCTTTAACAATACTATAATATTAGGGAAAAATGTTCAGTGAAACGTTTTTAAAACATAAAAAACATGAAATAATCTCTTTTATGAATGTAATTGCTTTAATGTTCAATCTTTTGAATTTCATCAAATAAATTATAAAGAATCTGAAATGAACATAATACAATTCTATATGAGAAGCATTTACGCTCTAAAAGATTTCTTTAAACGAAGTATATGCAAATGAAATATTTTTGAATGAATAGTGTCAAGTGCTGTCTGAAAATCGATTCCATCTCAAAATTGCCTTTTACCCGTTGATTGAAGAACAACTGTTGATTTTTACGCGGCGTTTTTTTTTTTTTTTTTTCGGTGGTACATATAGTACAATTGCAATGACGGAAATTATACGTCATTGCGAGCACGTCTTTTTGTACCAAAATACCTTCCGATTAGTAAATTTGGTTAAGCTTAAAGCTTTTTAGTCGTGCATGAAAGGCTTTAGAGTGCACGAATTTGTACGTTTGCTTCGTTGCACGTAATCGTTATATTACGTACGACTAGAGTTTGTTTTGGAAAATTGCCGCATTGCATGCATCAGGTGTTGCGCAAATCTTTTTTGCGACTGTTTTCCATTTTCCGCGTTAACGAAAAACGTCTCATAAATCTCTTCTTGATTTTCGTCGTTCCCTAATTTACCAAAGCAACTGGTTATTTGAACATACTTTTCACATCTTGGCGTCAACTTATGACTGAACTTTTAGGTATTTTGTTAAATAAGTAATACACATTTTAAAATTTTTATGCTTTTTGATTTTAATTAAAATTTCAATTAATTATTTAAACTTGTTTTATTAAATTAAACAATGCGTAACCTAAATAATTAATATGCATTTTTATTCAACTACAAAAACTGTGTGGTTTCGAATTACAAAAGTTTTGTTTTCAACTCGCAAAAAGTAATTTTATGTATTTTTCATGGGTAATTGCAAAAAATTACATAAACGCTTACTGTACTCTCTATATACGAAATCTACAATATTAAGATTAAAATTAAGAGAACTAATTTAAACTAGTCTCTTCGAAAACTTTATCATGATTAGTTTTTTAAAAATGGTGAGAACTGAAAAAACTAAAAGAACAAAAAGCCCTGTTTTAACGAAGTAATTTTTAAAAATAAACAAGTTTCGATCGTTGCTTGAAATTGAAATGACATTAAGTTTTTAACAATAGCTTAAGTAAATAAAAAACAATATTATTTATTTTGTATTAGCTTCAAGTAAACAACTTTTAAAATTAATGTAAATATATGTTGAAATTTTTTTTAGTAATTAAAGAAAAAAAAATAAAAAATAGTTTTTCTTATTGTAGACGCTGATAGTAATTATTAAAACATAAATCTGAATATCATTCCTAAAAAAATACTCTTTCATTTACATCTTAAGCTAGTTTTATTATAATCGTAATAATCGTACAAAATTATTTGTTGCCATTACTTGTCGGAGGATTAAGCCAATGGAAGCTATTTACATATTTTCGTTTTTATTAAAACTTTTTATAATTTATTCATAATTCATTAATCGTCTTCAAATTCATTAATTAAATCAAATATAAGACAAAACTTGTAAAAAATATCCTTGTCTTTGTATAAAATGAAGCTTTTGAAGTAATAAGGTATACGAATAGAAATGTTTACTTGGACTTTGAACTAGTATAAAATATCATAAGATTTAATAAAAATATACTTAAAATTAATATTATATATTAAAAAACAATTATATTTTTTACATCTTTTCAATGTTCTACTTGTTAAAAGCATAAATAGACTTTTACTTAAAGCAAGTAAAAAAATTTTAAGCAGTTTTATACGAATAATAGACTAAAAATATATGTGAATGAATTTTGCTTAAAAAACATTATGTTTTATTCGTACACTATTTATATATTTCAACAAAAAATTAGATCACGAAAAAATAAATTATTTATATATTTTTTTATATTATTTAGATGTAAGTTTTATGTATTTAAAAAGGAGAAAGTAGAACCTATATTGGTTAATAGATATCAATTAAGTTGTTATTGAATGTTATTTAAAGCGAAGATGTTATAATGACCAAAATAAAACATTTATATTTATGTTCAAAAGACTAATTTAATCTTTTTTCATCATTAGATCTAAATACTTTTAAAGAGAATTATTATTGCATTAATAATGTTCTTAAGATGCTATAATAACCTACAATACTTTTTCAAATTGACAAACAAAGGTACTCTTTAGTGAATTTGATTTTTGATATCATGCTTACAAAAATGAGTGCTCAATTTAAAAGGAACGTAATACTTAAAGCGTGATAAGTATTTATTTTTCTAAAATTTGATATTTCAATACTTAATTTAAAAATTTTTATCCATAAAGCTGGAAAAAATTATTCTAAAATTTACAAGACTTTTAATCTTAAAACAATTTTCTAAAAACATGAAGAGTTCTTTAAATTAGTTATTTTTGGCTCTGTATTTAAAACGTTTTTCACTAGTTTTAAGAAGAAAAGTTTAAAGTTAAAGCTATAGTAAATTTAAGAAAAAATACTTGTCACATATAGTGGAAATACACACTACTAAATTTATTTTAGTTTTCTTTTCACTTTAAGCACTTCATTTTTAACAGTGTAAAATACTACAATCAAAAGTACTTTGTTGTAAAAAAATTGAAGCTTAAGCACTTAAAGCTGTTTTATATTCACATAGCTAATCAACTGTTAAATGACATTGCGGGCATTTTTATTGCAATACTGAATGTATGTTTATTGGGTCTTTCAAGCGTGTAAAAAATATTGTAAGTTTGATACTGAAAACTGGCGTTAACTGATATTACTGTAACTACTGTAATCTGGAAGAATTTAACCATTTGAAAAATTAGGTTAGAAAAATAATGGTGTTAAACTTTATAAAATGCGGTAACCGTTGCCGCTAAAAAGACAACAAGTTGCGAACCGTACGACCCAATTATGAAAAGTACGGAAAACGAAAGAAAATGGGCACAAGCGCAAAACGAATTATGTTGTTGTGTTGCTGTGTTGCTGTGCTGTTACTGTATTCTTATATTCCGAGCTTTTTCTCACTTGGGAAAAGCAACTAGATTTTTCCGCAGAGTCTCCGAACACAGGCCCGGAAAATTTTTAGTTCGCTATATCTGCAAGCTCGCTTCGTACGTTTGGCTTATTTCGTTACTGAACATATCGCAGTGTACTTGACGATTTTCCATTTTCCACATTTTCGGGTTTCCACTTTCCGTTATCCTTTTCATTTTCGCCGTTCGCACGTTTATTTTTGCGCGTAATCGGTTGTGCGGTTCCGGTTCCCGGAGACCGGACCGCATACATACACAAAACGTTCTTTCCGTTCGCCGAGTCACATTGTCAAGCCGTCTTTTTGGAACCGCAAACAGAATCGTCCCCACCGACGCCGCCACTAACGTCACACTTGCAGCAGCAACCGCAACCGTTTTTGCATCACGTTGTTCTTTCCACGCCATGCTATGCTCACCGACAGCAACCAGATCCGTTCTTCGGTACTGGCTTTCAGCATGTTGCTACGACCACATTAGCCGGTGACCAACAACAGCAACTGTCCGAGCAGCTTCTAATAGACCCGTACTCTTATTACGTTTTGGTAATAAATGCACAGAACAACTTTATAAAAATACGCTTTCATCAATTTAGAGGGAGTACAGTAAAATTACAATTACAAAACTGTTGCACGAATTATTTATTTCGGTAACTTCCATGAATTTAACCACAGGTGAAATAAGTGTAAAAAAAGAAAAGCTATTAAATAAATTAATTTAACATTTTTTGCTTTTGGTTTTCGTAACATGAGGATAAATTAATGTTCTTTTTTCAGTTACCAATAAATAGTTTATTTTTAATGTGTAATAATTTTTTAATCGAAAAAAAAAAAAAAAAATTGACTGCTTCGCATGTTAACACATTTTGATTTTTTTACCTACACTCAGAAAAGGTATACCTTGAAATCTTGAGCTCAACGAATTGAATTTCATGTGTTATCTTACGTGCAAAAAATTTTAAAATTTAAAAATCATTTCAATCTTCAATACCATTTCAAATAGTATTTTCAAATCTTATGTTACTCATTTAGGAATGATATCGGTAGCTGTATCGTATAAAATAGTTTTTTAAATAAATATTTAGAATTCACTTTGTCTTTTAAGGCCGGAATACACATAGCCATGTTAAGTCCGAGCCATCACACAAACCACACTTAGTCAACACACAAATGAATTGTCTTCATATGAATATGATGGCTCCGACTCGTTGCAGTGCTACATAAATAAACAAATTTATTGTTTTGACTTATTTTTTAAAAAATTTGTCGTCCATGTGTTGACTCGAATTCGGCATGAAAATGTGTGCTTCTGTCTTTAGTCATGAGATCAATGTAACTATGTAAAACGTATCTAAATCTTAGGATTAAAGAGTTATAATTACTTACGACTTCTTTTTTATTAAAAATAATCCAAATTTCATCTACTTAATACTTTAAATTTTAGAAAATATCAAAAAATTGTATATATTTTTTTTATATGACTAAATACTATTTAATTTAATCTTAAAATTCATATACTCGCCAATGCTTTTCATGTATTTAAATTGTATCTGAATAGTGACTTAAAGATACATTTGCGTAAAATAATTATTTTTATTCTTTCTTTTTACTCTAATTTTACTCTTTTTTTTTATCCAATTTAAAACGATAGCAAACATTAAGTCATAAAAGTTTTTTACTTCAAAAAGTTTCTAAAGAAGTCTAAAAAACTTGTTTCATTACTATAACATGTTTGAATAAGGCTAAGTAATTGCTTTATCATTATTAGACTAGTGACTATGTATATAATTGTAAAGATATGAAATGTCAAACAATCGTATTAGTTTCACAGAGAAACGTTACAGCACCATGGACGTATAAAACATGGACTGATCATTGCATAGGAAAACGTGCAGGGAGGAATTTTCGGACCAAGTCGAACTGCACTGACTCTCGTCAGTTTTAAAATAACGGTGGTTTTTTCTCGACGATTAAGAACGACATTCAGTTTCTAATTTCTTAAGAATACTTATATTAAATAAATACTTGTAAAATGACAAATTTGGGAACTGACTTCTCGTAGACAGGCAAATTATGCATTTCCGCGTCTTTTAAAATGTTCACGCTTAAAATTCATTTAAAAAACTTCAATTTCCAAAAATTAAAAAAAAAACGTATTGTCCATGCGCATTTCGACCCGGTCCGAAAACACTTCTCTACAGGTTTTTTATGCAATGATCAGTCCATATTTTATAAGTCTATATACTGCACTGAACAAAAAAATCGTATTCATGTTTTGAAGAATTTTCCAATCTATGTAGCTATTTTTATTGCAAAAACTTTTTTTGGTGTGTAATTTTTGTTCAAAAAGTGTATACATTATATATATTATAAAAAAATTAAAAGATATTATTGATTCAAGTTGCAGAGTCAATTTTTGAAATCAAATATTTTTTTATGAGAAAAAAAAAGTTTGATCAGTTATTTATTTACAAACGTAGATTTGATGTACGTAAAAATTTTTATTTTAAATTGTCGTTTAATACATTGTGTTAAGATAAAGGTGTAAAGATTAATTGCCGATAAATAAACGTTAGATTTATATTAATAGAAAATCAGTTGTAATATTATTTTTATTTTCATATTAAAAAAAAAACAAACAAAAAAAAACAAAAAATTCTACTTTGAATTTACAATTTTTCTGGTATTGAATAAAAAGCATATGTATCAAACTAAATTAAAAAAACGGATAACATAAGAAATTATATTGGAATATTACAGAGGTGGACAAATGCGGCTCTTTGTTACCTAAACTGTGGCTTTCCAACTCCAACTGACAAGAACTAGTGAATCTGAGTAAAAATATACGTTTCGAAAATTTATTGAATGATATTTTTAAAGTCTTTAAAGTCTTTAAATTCTGTTTATTTATAGAATTTTGAATATCGGCGTTTAATTTTAAGTGTGAAAAATATCTGTGAGACACTCAGTATAAATAGGAAGAATCAAGTCAGTTAGAAAAATCGAAAGAAATACAAATAAATAGTTGATATTTATTATAAATAATCAATAAAATAGTCAAGCAAGCACGTTCGATATATGCAGCTACTTTTCATGTAGTTTTGTGCGGCTACCGCAATACACTAAAAAATGAAATGCGGCTCCTAATAGCATCATGTGTGCCCACCCCTGGTATATTAGATATAAGTAATACAATGAAGAAAAATTATGTGTAAATTTACCGAAAATTATAATTGACTTAATGAAAATTAATGTAAAAATAGAAATAACGGAACTCGTTTTAAAGTCAGTTGTAAGTTTAAATTTTTGGTTTAAAATTGAAACAATTTAATAAATCGCTAAGTCTGCGGAATCTTACACTATTGCTATTGAATCAATAACAATTATATGACTAATTTATTTAAATAATGAATTGTGTAATGGAATCAGTAACATTTTTTATTAAATCATTGACATGAAATCAATAACAGACTGGTGTTAAAGTAATTTGCTATAAGTTCTAATGATAAAAGTGGTAAGACATTAAAGAAATAAAATAGAATTTAGTTATTGATGAACTACAGTTTCACTGAATTGATAAAAACATTCGAAAATAATTGTATTTGTAATGGTTTTTTTTGTTTACGAATGTCGTTTGTCGTTGCTATTCACTAAAATAATAAATTAGTATTTCATAGTATTTTGTTTGTTGAAAAAAATAGAGGCCGCACGAAGAGCTGAACACTGTACCTCAAGCGATATCGGTTCCATCATCAACTGTAGCAGCAGCAACTACAGCTTCAGGGACGTATCAAGACAATCAGTTCTTGCAACAATCATACATTTTCGTCGACAATAACAATCAGACGTGCGAATCGTTTAAGAAGTCTCGGGTCGAACAGACAATGCCACATGACCATACCGTGTCGGCACCGCACGGAACTGAGACGCGATTCTATGTCGCAATTTCGAATTTGCCAAACGAGTATTCGGATAAAGATATTGCTCAGTTGCTGAACAATTTCGGATCGGTGTCTGCGTTCGTTTTTTGCAAACAAAAGAGTCAAGTGAGTGCATAATATATAATTGTTTCGATAAAGAAAAGTGAAAAAATGGGTCACTCGTTTGCCTCTGCAAAATTTACGCCACTTTATGAAAATTTGATAAATTTTCGGGCACACGTGAATTGACTTTTTCCCTATCAATAATGTATACGGTGCTTTCTTGCCACATTTATTCAATGCGAATTTACTGCTTTTCACTTCGTATAATGGAATTATATATATAATAAAACATCCTGTAAATTTTCAGAAATTAGTCTTTTAATTAAGATGATCGTATTTTGGATTTTAAAAATCAGGGTACTGAATATATATAAGTAGAAATATAGAGTGTTTAAATAATTAATAAGTTTCATTGCAGTATTTTAAGCAAATAAAAAATGTCTTATCTTTCTCTGTAAGTTTCATGAAGCTTCATGTTTTTTCAAGTAATTCCAAGAAAGAATTCGTAACAGAATTTTTCTTACTGTTAATTTTAAAAATTTCGTACAGTTCATATTTTAGTCTTGTTTAGAAGAATTAAAGAATGGTAAAAGCGTTTAAAATTATTGTTGTTCTAAACCAAATACAAGAAATTCACGTTAAATTTGTACATAAATTTAACAAAAACTCTTATTGACGCAATGACAAAATCGACGAAAGTAACAAAACTTTTTACAGATTCAATTACAATATGTTAAATTCAATTATAATGTGTTAGATTCAATAACAGTCTTATAACTAATTAATCAATGAAGTGTGTAATAGATTCGACAACATTCGCCAAAGGGTTATGTAAAGCTATCCCTTAGGAGCTTAAATTCGTACCTTATGATTGTATTTGTTTTTTTGTTTGTGTGATTATTATGGTTCTAACATTATTTGAATTAATATATCGAGTTAAAATCATTGCTTTTTTAAATCGGAGTTGTGGTTTTATTTTTATCAATTTTTTTAAGATTTCTTAATTTTGTTCGTTTTTTTCTCATTAGAATTTATAAAGAATGTAAGAGCTAAATATTTTCTCACATGAACACACACTGAGAAAAATGGTTTGTTAAATTTATATTGTATCAATATTGCCATCTAAATAACAATACGTATTTAGGTTTTCAACAAACCTTAATATTAATATTACATTTAAAGTTTATTATATAAACAATACTAATATTATAACTTTTTTCTCCAATTTTAACAAATTGCGTTTGGTCACATTACAAAAAAAATAATATTTCAATTTGCAAATAAATTATTTTATTAAATAAACAAACTTCAGTTTGTAAAACGTAGACATGTGCGTCGTTTTCGGGAAAATAAATATGAGACATTAGTAAATTGAGTTTTGAAAGCACGTTTTGTTCTTGCGGAATTATAAGATATTTTACTATTAATAGTTTTATTTGTGAAAAATGACTTCGATCATTAATGTAAGTTTAAATTATTCTTTTATTTCTTAATAACAACGAAATGATAATTATTAGATTAATAACTTAGACATTTTGGTAAACAACGACCAAAATCCAAGCGACACTGATACCCTAAGAACGGCTATTCAGTATTTCCCAAATTTTGTAATTTAAAATCATATGAGACCTCATCAAATGGCAAAATATATGTGTCAAGATAAAAATGTCAACATAGAATGTTTCCCATATTTTTTCTTTTTAATGTGTATCATATTTTAAATTCATTTTTTATGTTTGTAATTAAACATGTTATCTTTTTTTTAATTTCACTTTAGTTTGCTAAAAAGTATTAGGCTTAGATTAAATATTTGTAATTTTCATTTATTTGTATTTAGATTAAAGTACATTGAGAAAAAATTTTAATCCAAATTTTCATAACTGTTAAAAAGTGCAATTATCTATTGTTATATAATTATTTTGTGCTTTTATATGAGAGCTTTTATGTTAAAAACCATATTATACTACAAAAAAAGACTATTAAAAAATAGTCGATACTTTTTAAAATAAAGGACTTAATTTTTTTCGAAAATTTGCAAAATTTAGCCAGAAGAAAGTAACAATATTAATATTTTACTTTGCAAAATTAATTTTAAAAAAATATTCAAATTCACAATCTAAGTTAGTGAAAACAATTTTTTGCCAAGTAACTTATTTAACAATATTATTTGTTGAGAATAAAACAGAAGCATTAATTAAAATGACTAAAAAGAGCTTTTACATTTTACAAAGGCAAATTGCTGTCCACTATTTTACTAAATAAAGTTTGTTAAATAATTAACCGTATTTATTCTTTTAGCAATCTTCTTTTCTCAGTGCATAAATGCAATTTTTATTACGTAGTTGATGTTTATAAAAAAATTGTTCAGAAAAAATTATTTTATTTTTGATTTTAACTACTAGAGCGTTTTGCCACATAAGAATCGTTTTTGAAGCCACGAGCTTTTTCCATACATAAACATTGTCCATAAAAGTCACTCTTGTTTTAAAGTCGTATTTAAAATCTCACAAGTGAAACAAAATTTATCATATTCCCCAACTTACAAAATAAGTCATTAATTTAGAAATTTAAGGCAATAATAACTCAGTTTTTTTATTTACAACTTCTTAAAATAAATGGTATAAATATATTTTAGTTTTAAAATTGAACCAATTAAAATACTAAAAGCATGTTTTCTAGTACTGTTGTCGTTTAACTATATTGATTTTTCAAATTGTTAACATAATTTAAATTTACATAGCAAAGTTACGCTAATTAATCCTGTAATTTACAAGACAGAAATTATAGAATTAACCTATGTACTTCTACAGAAACTTAAAACATATTAACATAATAAACTTTCTTAACGTCATTGTATTTGTAAGCATATAAAAAAATAAAATAAGAATAATTATGGTATTCTAGATTAGCATTTCCAAGAACTTAAAACTTACACTCAAATAATATT
>AGDA01086187.1:0-12623 GCA_000281935.1 Mengenilla moldrzyki | reverse complement strand
CGAGCATTTCAAGTTTTGTTCAAAATTAAAAGTTTATTTGGCAACAGCGATGACTTTTTTTGACAAGAGTTACAAGACAAGACAAGAAAAAACAAAACAAGACTCTTGTTGGAACATCACTACTTAAAATACATTGGTGATATAATAATAAAATGCTTTTCACATATTTTTATGTGAAAAATTCAGTAACAGCACAGATTACTCAGATCGGCAAAGCAATCCCTTATTTTTCCCTTTAAAACTTGATGGCGCTACTCTGTTTTTTCTATAAATGGCTGACGTTGTCGTTTAAAGTGCTTTTCATATAAATATTTACATTTTACTTTAAATAGATATTAAAGGAAATTAAAAAAAATAATTTTTCCGAAATTAATTTTGTACAAAATTTATTTATTTTGCAATTGCCACAAGAAAAATGTTTTATTAAACAAATTAGTATTTTTTTAGTAACATTACAGACGGTTTTCTCAAGAGATACCGCCACTTTTTTTTTGAAACTTGTATCAACATAAAAACGAAGGAAAATTAGAAAATTTTTTCCTTTGCCGATCTGGGTAATCTGTGGTAACAGCTATTTAAATGCGAACTTTATGAAGATATGCATATACGTACACTTTTTTTTCATTCTATTTTCATGCTTGAGAACCATTTTGTTTAGAAGAAAAACGATTTTAAATTGAAAAATCACCTTTTATATTCCTCCAAAAGATTTAAGTTTTTAATCTCTTACTCGATATAAGCTTTCAGAAAATCTATAAGATACTCGGGGTAAAATTTTTAAATAAAATAATTTGAAACAGTACAGGTTTTAAAATTAACTAGTGTTAAAATTAAGAAAAAAAAACGAAATTGATTAATATTTAATTACAATTTTTATTTATTTCAGCGATTGTCAACTGAAAGTTTCAACTCCACCATCGTCAACTACATCGTCGCCTTTGCTATCAAGCTTATTGAAATCTCCAACAACCACGAGTGTTAACTTTCATTCAAATTTATTCAGTAACTTAATTGAAAAAGACGTTATTTGTCATTCTGAATCAGTACCTATATCGATGCCTGTTTCAGTTTCTGTTCCTGCTTCGAATCCAGAGCCACCCCCTGTTACAACCATGATTCCAGTTCCGAATCTAATACCAATTTCTAGTAACAAGGGGAATGAAAGAAGAGAACCTGAAACAAGAATAGTTGTTGCAATCGCGACTGATAATACTGTCAAAATGGAGGAACAGATTGATTCAGCTGTTAAAGAAGAAGAGAACTCAGCAATGATTCCAGCAAATGACAATTGTCAACTTAAAAAGGTTATTGAAGAAGTTATTGTAGTTAAGGCGATTGGCGATGAAGTTATCGTAAAGCAAGATGGTAACGATTTTATTGAGGTGGATAAAATTGATAACGTGAAGCTTATCGAACTTGATTTAGTAGAGCCGAATATTTTGGAAGAAAAGGTTAAACAAGAAGAAGTGGATTTGAATACCGAAAAAGAACAATCAAAAAGTGTATTCTTCAAAAACAACAAGGTGAAGCGAGATTACACACGGAATTCACGTGTTAATCGCAAATCGGATTTAGACTTCGATAATTCGTCATTGGAAGACAAAGAGATTTCATTGGGTGATCTCGAAGACGAGTTTCAAGAAAAAGTGAACGATGTTGAGGAGGGCAAAATAGCGATGGTCGAGGACAAGAGTGTTGCAATATCGCTAAAAACAACGAAGCAAAATACAAATGAAAGTGACAAGAAGTTGCTATTGAATCGAAGTAGTCCATGGACGACGGATGATGAAGCATCGGTGAAAACAGGAGTTGCAAGGAAACGGCGCCGCTTGTCAGGCACAAACCGGTCTTCAATCGAATCGATATCGAATTCGCCAAGTCCTGTGCAAAGTAACGATGATGAGCGTGAACACCGTGTTCAACGGAAATCGTTTGTGTTACTTTATAATCGTCTAGTTTCGCATAAATACTCTAGACATTTCTTAAAGCCGATATCGAACGATTTATTGCCAAATTATGGCGAATTAATAAAGCAGCCGATGGATTTCCAAACAATTAAGAGGAATATTGACAATGGTTCTATAAAAAATGTTACAGATTTTCAACGCGATGTTTTGCTCATATTCAACAATGCGTTTATGTATAATGAGCCGGACAGTTATGTGTTCCATTTTGCGATTGAAATGCAGAAAGACTGTGTCGAAATGTTTCAACAGTTCATCGACAGTCAGACTAGCGGAGACGTGCCACGGCGGGAGACGCGAACGTCTTTGAAGTCAAAAAAAGTCACCAAAAAATGAAAGTTTATTTGGCATTTTAATCGTTTCTAAACGTTTTTTATTTACTGTTTAACATTTTTGTAACATTTGGATAAATTTCATTTAACATTTATTTTTTTTTACAGAGCTAATTGTTTTGTTTTGCCTTTTCTTCTGCTTCTTTAATAAACGATTCACACCGGGTCCTAAAATCTCCTTTAGGATCATACTTTTCTACCCATTTTTTGTACAAATCCGGACTGTTTTTTTCAATATCAGAGGTTACTATATAAAAGTTAGCTTTTTGCTTGTCGGTACATTTTTTGCAACATTGCTCGACAGCTTCTGGTAAATTATCTAAAAAATGTAAAACATATAAACTCTAATGCTCGTTTTTTGTAAAGTGAAATTATGTAACTACCTTTTAAATATTGTGCGGGTTTTGTAGTACAACGTTCAGCCCCTACGATACATTCTACGTATGGCTTTCGAAGTTTCGGATTATTAAGAATCATTTTAACGTCCACTTTATCATATTGTGAAGAATATGTCTCGGTATCAGGAGCGGCTAAGCTAACAACTATGAGGCACAAGAACCAAATCATTTTTTAATAGTATAGGATACGTGCAAACTTTTACTTTTAACTCGACAAAAACGAAATGACCATTTCTTAATTTTATTTCTCTTATATAGGAAAAAAACACTGCGCTTTTTTAAATATAATTAGTTGATGGCCTTCTGATATTTACAAAAATCACTTAAGTGTTTAATAAAAATTTAATAAACAATTATAAGTCTGATTATCATGGAATATTCCAAAATAAAAATTGGTTTTCAATATATTGCAAATACTGGGCCAAAAATACAAGTTGTTATTTTGTTAAGTATTACTGTATTTTACAAATATATAACCGTACAAGTAGAAAATTTGATCGCCATTCGCATAACTATATCCATTCATAAAGTAAAAATGTAACAACATATAACCGACATTTTGTATATTTCTTTGGAGAAAATTGAATCAAACCTGAAAAATATTGTTTTAAACGTTATAGAGGTTACGAATATTCATAGATTTGAAAAATACGTATTTCAATTTGTGCACTTAATTAGAAGTAACCTTAAACATTTAAAATAATGTCCACGAATACCATAGGCAAAAATTTGACTCAAACATTTTAAAGGCCAAAAAGTAAAGAAAAATCTTTTTCGGAATTGAAGAAAAAACAAAATATAATTGATTAATTTGCACTATTTTAAGGACTTACTTTTTATTACAGTAATATTATTCTAATGCAATTTAGTTCGTAAATTAAAAAAAAAGAAACATTGTAAAGATTTTCAGTTGTTTTGGTTAAGGATTTTTTTCGAACCACAGTAAAACAAGAACCTAAATTGAAGGAACAAAAATTTATAATTATTTCGATAGTACTAACCTATAGTTAAATTACTATGATAAATTAATAAGTTTAGTTTAATAGTTTTTGGGATATGAGTGATTTTCTGAAAAAGTTCAATATCCCGAATTAAGTGAAGGTTCGGTTAATTTGGGACGCATATTACTGACCAGTATGTCTTCAAAAATAAATGAAAGAAATTGGATTCTTTACGAATATCTTCTTTTGTTATGCAATTGAAAAATTACAACAAAAAATTATGTTATGAATCTCTTTATTTACAATAAAAAATGAATCTATTATTTTCATGCATTTGAAATGAACTGTCAATTTGTATTTAATATACTTAATGGAATTATTATAGTTAAATTTTTGAGACATTGTTTCAGGCAAATTAGACAAAAGCCTCCATCTGCTGCTGATACAGTCTTTCATTGTCATTTTTAAATGTCTCAAAATACCCAAACTGAAGTATCCCAAATTAGACTCTAAATAGTATGCTCCTAAATCACCTGTCATTGGAGAATGCAAGACTTACTAAACAATATATTCCTGTCAAATCATATAAAGGAACATTATATAAATAGTAATCATGCAAAAAATTGCGAAAAATAAAAGGATATTTAAAATATACGGTAATAATTGAAAGAAAAATAAAGCTTTCAAAGTTCTTAAAAATTACTTTTTACTTTTGCTTCCTAAATATTCATACCTTTTTATAATAATACATACTTAAAAAAATCTGCAACATAGCATGCCATGCACACTTTATTAATTAAATTTGCTTCAAATGATGGATGTAAAATGAGCTTGTTCGTAATTCCCCGATGTGTGTCACGAATTACCTGCCGTTCCCTTGTATAGTGTTGCACTCTTTAAATTGGGAATGAAAATTCTCAAAAATTTAAGAAACAGTTCACCTAAAATTTTTGTTACTTAAAGTGCACACAAGCTAATCTTAGGGTTGGGGATTGAATTATTCAAAATTAAAGAAAAATGATTTTTTGCCTAAATTCTCTACTCCTTTATTCGATACCCTTTTATTTTACTCTTTACTTAATAAAATACATTCTGAGCACAATTATTGAATGCAGTCTATAAGTGTTTTCGTAAATACAACCTAATCAACACTAGCTGATCAAAATTTGTTCGTAAATACGTTTGGGTTACCAAAAATTATATACCAAGTTATAACATATGTAGGTAGTTTGTAACCAGATGACATCAGACCTAGATTAACCGGGTTATATTTGCGAAAAAACCTTATGGTGAATTCAGCTGATATGTAATTTAAATAGGCCATTGCCAACCTGGGTAATCTGTGGTGTCGATCCAACGAACCATTCACAGAACAGATTTTCAAGTTGAAATACGATTTTTAATTCAATACGATTTTAAAAAAATCATAAATTGAAATTACGTCATGAAATAATGTTGAAATATTATTAAAACAATGAAAAATTCTCTATGAGTTTCAGTTGAATTTCAGTGACAAAATTCAAAATATTTCATAGAATTTCATCGCTTTTCAATAAAGTTTTTCAACTTTATTTTAAATTAATTTCAACGTTTAAGTTTGTTGGGGACACAGAATAGTGATCATAAAAGTTTAACATGCATTTTTCTCAACAGCGCAACGTTTTTTTCTTTTCATTTATCCGGACCATATCTACCACGAGCGCTTGTGTTGCTATACACAGATAAAATAATAATAGACGTCCATGATAAAAATAAAAAAATTAACAGAACAAATAGTCACTAAATTCGTCTTCGAAAAATAATCCACCACATTCAAAAAGGAATCATGATGCATCCACGATGTGTCCACGATACATTGTGAAGCTTTAAAACCGTTTTTTTTTTTCATCTCGACACCTTACTTTTTTCGAGATGCATGAAGATCAATGAAGATTTATTAATATTTGTGCGATCTGTATGACCAACATTTTAAACTTACCCGTAGAGCACAAATTAGTCAAATTTCACTATTTTCGAACTGAAAATAAGCTGAAATTTGACTAAATGTGTATTGATGAGATAGAAATTTTGAGACTGATTTAGAAAAATTTTAGCATTGTGCTCTAAAACAAAAATAAAAAAGTGCTATAATTTGTCGATTTTTTCATTTTTAGCTTCAAAATAATTTAGTATTATTTTCAAGGTTTTGAGCCTAAAAATCAAAAAAATAGAAAAATTTTACCACTTTTTTATCTTTATTTTAGAGCAAAATGTTAAAATTTTGCTAAATTAGTCTTATAATTCCGATCCCGTCAATACTAATTTAGTCAACTTTCAGCTTATTTTCAGTTTGAAAATAGTAAAATTTGACTAATTTGTGTTCTACGGGTACATATACAAAAATTGGCTGTTCGAAAACTCAATTTTAATGAATCATGATTAATCAGGATTAGGGGGATTTTTCGAAGAAGTCTTAAGAGCTTCGAAAATCATCACGAAAAAAAAGGTATTTTATAACAAAACACATAAGTCATCACTGACGTCATTTTCAAAGCAGCGCGCCTAGTGGCTCTGTTCTTCTAAGAACTCCGTTTTACGAATGCAACAAACGTTGTACTTCTATATACATCTGTTCTGTGGTTGGGGACGCTCATTACCAGTGTTGCCAGGGCAAAATCGGAAAATTATCCTACGCAAGTATCAAAACTACCATGTTTTTACGTAAATTACCCTACGCTAAACATTAAATTACCATACAAAATACCTTACGATATTTTATGCTCATTAAATAGTGAAATGCACAATAGCAGACAAGATCTTTCAATTTTAAAATTTTTAATTCTTGTAGCCAAAAGAGACAAATATATAAAGAAAATTTATGTTACATGCGTTTGATTTAAAACCACTTAATTTTATATAATTTTAATTTTATAGATTTCTTTAAGTCAATAATTTTGTATCTGTTCGAGTGTTTTCATATTAATCATTATTCAAAAAAAAACTAGGAAAGATTGATTCAACGCAGCCAGTTGTTTGAATTATTGTAATAATTATATAAAACTATTTTTTTTACAAAATTTACATTTATTTAGCTATAATATAAATATATTTTTATTTTTATTTATTTATTTTTTTTTTTCGAAATTGAATCTTCACTTGACACTTCTTACTCGTCAACTAAATACATAATTTTGAATAAATTTAAGCATTTCTTATATCGAGCTATTAAATAATAATATTTTACCAGTTATTTTCTATGAATAACATGTATTGTTAGGTACCTTCATATCTTGTTTTATTTTTAAAATTGCTGATATTAAAGAATTTGGAAAGCAGTTTCTTTGTATTTTTCAAATATCTCTTATAATTAAAAATATTCGTTCCACTTTGGCATTTGAATGTTGCATCGTCGAACAAATTTCTGACAATTTTCGAATTTTTCACACCATTGTAATTTTCCTTTTTTTCTAAGTGAAAAAAACTACATTTTGGACAATTAGAAGACTCCATCATATAAAATTACCCTACTTTTTCTAAAATCACCCTACTACATTACGCAGCTTAAAATTACCCTAAAGTAGGGTAATTACCCTACATCTGACAACACTGCTTATTACAGAACAGGGAAACGTTGCTTTTCTATTCTGTGGCTTTTCTCTGGCTTTTCCAAAGTTTTATGTATTTTGCGCGGTTATAAGCCGTTTTCTATTCACACTCAGCTTTATTTACACAAAAACATTTATTACAAATTTCGAAACATGTGCTCACCTCATTCTCACAGAACTGCTTCTTACTTCTGTTGTGTAAATAGATGACAGGTATAAGTCACCATATTGAGTGACGTCATATTGTAAATAGGGTCTTTAAATAATAAAGAGTTGTCACACTTGATTCGAAGAAATCGAGCACGTTTTTATTAAGTCGCAATTAGTTCGCTCGCTTGCCGCAATAAACGCGCCGTTGACGTCGAATCCGAGTAGATTTGTTCGTGGATGTTTACGAAGAACACCACAACTTCTTACAATAATCATGCTCACTCAGCGCTGCCTCACTCTGCGCATTTACAACACAAAGAGAATATATATGCTCTGTGGGCTTTTCTCTCACAGATTAAAAATTTTCAAGTTTTCTATAAATGAGCCGAAATGTCAATTGTAAATAATTGTAGTCGATTTAAGAATATTTTTTTAGGCGTTTGTGTTCCGTGCGTGAAAAAGAATGCATCAAAATTCTTAGTTCGAACATTAGAGTTAGATACCAATTTATTAATGGTTTAAATAAATTTTGGTAATTCGTCAATAAAAAACTTTATTAAATGCTTTTTCTGTAAAAAAAAACAGTATTTTCCGAAACACAATTATATTTATGCACACGACCCGAATAAAATCTGTAAAACCGGCGATTACGCACTGATTCGACAACTCGATGAACGACTTACAAGACTCATTGACCATGAAGTTATCAAGATTGTGTATCATTATGGTGACATTACCGACCCGATAACTGGTAAAAAAGTTGTTGTCGGTCAGTACCGCGATCACATGGAAAAAATAACCGAAGTCTTCGGCAAATCAGAAACCGGCTTCGATTACAACACTGCACCGCCGCGCGGTTGGCAGGAAGGCAAACGAGATTTCACGCACAAAGAAACTTACGTGAAATATCACGAATCGGAAGAGGAAGATCCATTCGCTGTTTAGTATCATTAAACCGCTTGCAGTTTTCACTAATTTATTGTACCATAAGGCGATTTATAAATAAACTGAATAATACCATAGACACCTATTTGTAAATGCGTTTTTAATTCGATAAGAATTCACGTTCCAATTCTTCGCCCATGCGATCAATGTCATCCTCTTGTTCTTCATACAGTTCCTCATCATCACTAGCAATATGTGTTATTTCTACTTCACTGTCAGAGTTCTCTTTTGGCTTTCCGCTTAAAGCATTCTTCCATCCTGCAGGGCTTTCAGCTGTCAACGAGTCGTCTGTACTACTAGATGAATCATTATTACTTCTACTAGTATCCGTTTCATCATCACCACAATGACGACTACCTCTTTTGATTCGCTTCAATAATTTCCGTTTCTCTTCATCTGTGTCAGTTTCAGAATCACTTTCTTCTACAATAATAATAAAATAATATATACGAAACAATAATACGAAAATTCTATAACTTTATAACAAAAATTTGTGTTATATAGATTAAATGTTAACCCGGTAAACCATATGAATCTAACTAGTCGCAGAGCCGACTCATTCGGACGACTGTTTTTTTTTTAAGCAATAAATTTTGGAGTCACCTCAAAGTAGACTCATTGAGGCGACTGTTTTTTCACTTCAACGTAACAAGTTAGACTCAAATACGTCGCAAATGCGTATCAAAGTCGACTCATTTGAGTCTAGACTCAAATGAGTCAAACTTGAGTTGACTCAAATACGTCTCATGGTTTGCCGGGAATTTTATGATTAAAATATAATGGGTTAAAACTAGAAAGACCGTACATGGGCCATTTTAACTCATTTATTAAATAAAAATTTTGTGAACAAATATCTCTTTATTCATTGAAATCGCACGCCTTTAATTTTTTTGTTCAAATTTAGTGAAAAATGCGGAGAGAAAAAATATTGTTACTTTTGTTATTGTTTAAATAAAAAAATCACTTAGAAAGAAAGCGCGTATCATTTTAAATTATGCCATTTATTCTTATAAAAATGTATTTTATTATTTTTTATTTAATTAATTTATGCAAATTTTACTTTTTCTTTTTAAATTAAAATGTTTTTCTTAATTTTTTTACGAATCTTAACGCGTATTTTTATGCTCAAAAATGGAAATGTTTGCTATTTATTTTGTTTACATTCATGTATAAAAAAGTGAAAAAAATGCATGTAAAAAGAGAGAGATTATAAAAATAGTGCAGAGTTTTTGTAAATAAGAAATATTAAAAAATAATATGATAAAACAAAGATTATTAAGAAAATTTTCATGTTAAACTTGAATGTGTATCAATACATTTGAAGATAAAGTAATGATTAATTATAAAGTAAACGCGCAACACTAAATTATTATTGGTCATCATCAACATTGGTTTATCGTGATTAATGCTCAACAACCAATTGAAATTTTCAAAGCTGGAAAATAGAATTAGATGTTTATAGTAACTTATTGAAAACTTTGATAATGATAAATTAAATTAGAGACTTAATGCAGTATATTAAGAACAAAAAGTTTTTATTGTTATTCCTGTTTCTCACACAGCAAAATCTTAAATAGCTTAAAGTGATTTTTTTGCTTAATCATTTATTTAAAATATGTGTTTTGCTGTCAAAGGTGAATAATGATTAAAAAAAAGGAAAAATTTTATATTAAAAAAGTGAAATTATTAGAAACTGAGAAACTCGAAAATGTATTACGCCCAATATGTAGTGAACACTTTAAAGCAATCAAATTTTATGCCATTTTTTGATTATTTTAAGATCGTCATAAAAACCAAGTAACAATATAAAAAATTAACGGATCAACTAATAGTCATATTAGGCGATTTAGTAATTACATATTTAAAAAATAAATTACATAATAAAATTAAGAATACCTTCATCATCATTGAATATATCCTCAACTTCGCGATCCATATCAGCAATATCTGCACTCGAAAATGACATTAATGGATTAATAGTATCAATAAAGCGATCTATGCTTTTTCTCTTCAATGACAATTTTTCCTCATTCTCTATGGTTGCTTGATTCTTATTGTATAATAAATGATTTGGACTAGTGCAATGTGGCGGTGGACTAAGACATTTGACTTCATTACGTAGAGGAAATAAGTCTTCGTCAACTTTCTCCCAACGTTCTGCACAAATCCAAAGCCAATCAGGACTAACAATTTTCAAATTTGGCCGCTCTACACCAGCATTCACCTTGCTTGTACCAAGTCGCACAGCAATTAAATGGGTTGTTTCGTCGGTGAGATCACTAGTTACAGTAGCACCCAAATTACACGCTACTTGATATGGCTTCGAGGTCTCTAATTTTTCTTTTAAAGGAACTAAACCACTGAACACGATGTGTACACCACTTAGTACCTGCTTGCGTACTTGAGGTATTATTTCTTTAAGATCAGGTACTTGCTTTGTTTCATCGTATGTTTTATAAAACAATGTGTGAATTTTTTTCAAAATTTCCTCTAAGTATAATAAATAATCATCACTATCTTCAACCTCAATTAAGTCTTCAGCATTTTTCTCTCCTTCACTAATTGCTTTACTAGACGTTTCACTTTTTTCCTCTTCAATACTCGTTTGACTTTCTTTGGTTTCAGTGGTTTTGATATTGTTATCATTTTTATCATCTTCACTTGCCTTACTATTATCATTTTTATCTGACGAGCTAACAATATTAGCAACCTGCGTAGTAGTAGCCGTAGTATTAACGATTTGAGTTTGTGATTCTGTTTTTTCATTGTCGTCGCAAGATTTTTGTCCTTTATTACCTTCTAGTAGGGGCGTATCATTTTCTTGTTTCGTTAAACCGGGTGGCGCATTTATGTCACCAGTATGTTGAAAAAAATGATACGGTTTAACATGTATTAAATTTGAAGCAAATGACCAGACATCTTCGCGATCATCGATTATACAAACAAGTTTATCGCCGCAAGGAAACAGCGAACTAAACATTAGAAAAAAATTAAAATTAAACATTACCAAATAAAACTATTTAATCTTCAAAACAGGAACTTGAAATAATGTTAGTATTGCAAAAGTTTCTTGATCACAATTAATCTTTACATATTAACAAAAATTAATTGTTATAGCACTCTGCGACTGTGTAAATTGTTAACTATTCATCTAAATCGGTGATTTCGAACGTGAAGCCTAGTCTTCCAGGGGGCACTTCGATAATTAAAGGAAAACAGTTTAAAAATGAACTCGACCGATTTTAACCCTTTCGTTCTGGACAATTTAAATGTAATGTTAGGTATCGATGCCAAATTTAACAAAAAAAGTAAATTTATAAAAAAAAACGCTGTAAATAATTATTAGGTATAATTTCGTTCGACGTTATTAAAATAACAAATGGGCGATTAGAGTCATCAGACAAAATTTGTCTCAGTTTTTCGAGGAATGTACCAGTATGGGCGCATAAAAGTTTTAAAAATGTTAAAGGTGGTGCATGGCGCAAAAAAGGTTGTGTATCACTTATCGAAGCCCTACACATCAAACATGCGTAAAAATATGTTATGTTAATGAAACATTTGTTCTTACGTTAAATTTGCAGTTTTGCTCGTAGGATCAAAGCATTCATCTCGCGACAATATTCGATCACAAAATAAGCTTCTGTCTGGATCCAAAAATGTTGCAATTCGATGTGCGTAGTCTCGAGCTCCGAACGTGCAAATATGTAATTCAAAAATTTTTGAAATATTTTTAAGAAATTTTTGAGTGCCAGGACGAAAACGAGTATGATACCAAGGGGATTTCGGACCATACAATTGAAAATGATATACGTCTTTTAAGTTAGGCGCGACGTCATCGTTTGTTGTATGAATTAAAGTTTGATCTAAATCCACTAATAATACTAGTTTTCTTTCCTTCAAGAGTTCTTCAGTATCCGTTTCGCCGATTCGTTTTGCAATCTAAAAACATTAGAATTTTAATTATTTCCCTGCAAACCAGAAAATTCGCTAATATTGGGCGAATATTGCACCAATATTGAATTCAATATTGGCTTGAATATGAGTTTCAATATTGGGCCAATATTATTTTACACGGGATTTTAATATTGGCTCGAATATTGAATTCAATATTGGGTCAATATTATTTTACACGGGATTTTAATATTGGCTCGAATATTGAATTCAATATTGGGCCAATATTATTTTACACGGGATTTTAATATTGACTCAAATATTGAATTCAATATTGGGCCAATATTATTTTACACGGGATTTTAATATTAGCTCAAATATTGAATTCAATATTGGGCTAATATTATTTTACACGGTA
>AGDA01086136.1:0-20695 GCA_000281935.1 Mengenilla moldrzyki | reverse complement strand
TATATTTGAAAGTATAAGAAAACTTAAGTACGACTCTTAACAAAACTTCAATGTTTACAGCAGATATATACTGATCAATCAAAACAACCTTTTAAAACAGATTACGGTTCTAATGTGCTCATAGTCGGCCGCGAACTATATTTAGCAAAATAAGTCGCCCTTGAGGAATAAAAGTTTGGCCACCCCTGCTGTATACTTTCAATGTTTTTCGTTACGAATTAATGTCAACGTATTTTTGAACGCAAAATGTAAGTAAACTTGAAGATTTGAATAAAAGAAATATGGGCATCCACGAAGAAAAGAGGATACATTTCCAGTGACCTTTAAAAATATTCGTTCATTTTGATATAACCACAGATAAAAATTTTGGAGGAAAAAATTTTCTCCAGGTTTTTGCTAATCAAAAATTTTCCTCTTTGACTGAGGGAGGAAATTTTCGAAGTAATATTTTATTTATTCCAACGCGCGGATTGGGTGAAAAATCCCCTAAAATTGGGCGCTTTTACTTATTCGAGCGTACCCGTACATCACTTGATTTTAACGATTATATCAAAACGTTTTTAATGGATTGGGATCTGATAATTACTCATATTTTTATTTTAATTGTTGTTGGTCTTATTTTGGCTTATTTTTTCTATTGCTTGGTATGATACTTATCGTCATAAAAGCATCGTATAAATGATCTTAAAAATTGTTGAAAAATAATTTTAAATACTAGTTAAGGTAGAATTGACTGTACGGCAGACCAAACCGTTTTTTGCTCACGAACCGGATTCAACATGACATAAGATCTCGCGGACCGGATTTTTTATAATTGTGTATTTTAGTGACACCTCTTTAATTTAAAAAAAAACGCAACATTTTCAATAAATTCATAAATGTTTTTTTGCTGATTTTTTTCAAAATATTTGTAAATGTAAATGATACGTTTCTTAATTAATGGTGCGATTAGAACTAAATTAAACAGAATAAATGTTTGCACTGAAAATTGTTGCAAAATTTAAACTGTTATAAGATTATCAGTGACTCTAAAAATATTGATGTACATAAAAAATAAAAATTATTGATTTTTTTTATGAATATGATTTATAATTTTTTCAAATATTTTACAAAAATACGAATTCAGCGTCAGTTCGCTCGCGGGCCAGTTTAATCCCCCTTGAGGGGGATTAAATCAATTAAATTTAATTGAGCATTGCTGCTGTACGGGTAACCTTAGAGAAATGTTTTTAACAATAAACATCTACAGTGTTCCTAAAAAAAGCTTAAAAAAATGTACTTATTAATATAATTATCTAAAAGAATGTTTGAAAAAAAAACACACAAACAAAGCAACATATTAATAAAAAGATGATTTCAAATATCCCACATCATTTTATTTAAAGTACTTTCTGTCGATTATGCCCACTCTCACATGATAACAGCAGTATCTTAATCGCGCAATTTTTTCGCTTAAATTTTTATAAGGGTTTTTAAAATATACTAATGGAAAACAAATTTATCAAATTTGTTAGTTTTTTATTTTAGAGCAATGTTGATAAATATTTTTTTATTAATTTATTAAGAAATTTTCAATTCCAAGCAAAATACTTATTACGACATTTCTCTGAAAATTAAGGTTTTTTTTAAATATGTGTCTTAAATAGGACTCTGTATACTTAATTCACGTTCTTTTAATTTTTTAGAGAACGGTGAAAAAAACTTAATTTCGATTCTTTTTAAATATTTGCCATATAGGTGGTCACAAATAAAACCAAATATAATGCAATATATTTTATAAAAGACCTTACTTATATTGCACAAGTTTTTTTTTCTTCAACTTTTTAAGAGGGTTGTTTTGTAAAATTTTAAATTTTTTTAATTTTTACTTGTAATTTTACTCGACATTGTTGATCCTTCAAGAATTACACTTTTTTAATTTTAATTTGATTTTATGATCACTTAAAAAGGGTAGTGATGACTTTTTACAACCAAAAAAACTTAAACATTGTTCTTCCCTTTTTTTATTCATATTATTATTAATTATATACTTGAATCAAATATATTTTGTTCCATTTGTGACTTAGAAATAGAAAATATTAAGAACAAATTCAAAAAATAAAGATTTTTTCACCCATTTTTAAAATAACTAAAAATAATAATAAAGTATACCAATTTGCATAGCTCTATTTAAGACGCCTCTTTTTTGTAAAGGTTATTTTTTTAAAAAAAAACTTTTATTTTAGAGATTTGTTTTCATAATTATTTGGCTATGAACCACATTTAAAGCCCGTAACATCACCTTCTATGAATTAGCACATGTAAAAAATGTATCGTACAACTTTGGAAGGCAGTCTATATTGATTGAGAATAGTCTGATCAAAATTTGAATTTAGAAGTTGAAGACCTTTTCTTAAATGTTAATCAAAAATTATATCTTTAACTTAAATTGTAAACTGTTGTTTATTTGAGTTTTTGAGAATGTGAATTTATAAAAAAAAAATTCACTAGTAAAATATGTTTAGAAATAATTTTTTTGCGTGGAAATTGAATAAATAATATTTGAAGTATATTGAAATAGTTTGAAAATTGAAATTCATGATAAAATGTTTTAATTAAACAATTATTTGTCGAAATTTCAGTGATTTAAAATATTTATTAATGTTTTTCTACTATTAAAAAAAACTAATTTAAATACTTAATCTTTAAATTAATATTTGCAATAATACTTAAGTTTTTGGAAACCTAATTGATTTTCTAATAATGATACAATAAAGTATTTTCAGTCATATAAAAAACAGATTTTAAAATATTCGTTTTTGGTGCCTTTTGGGTGCAAATGCGAAGGTTAATTTTTTTTATGAAGTGTGTGATTCTTGTTACCCTTCAAGAATATTCAGTATTACTGTACCTTTTATTAACAATTGAATTTTTAATAACTTTCAAAACTTACAGACTTGAAAGCTTTCTTCAGCTAGTTTTTATAATATTTAGGTAGTGAACATAATTAACTCTTTTGTTTACGTACATACTTATGTCAGACACGCACATGCATGCACACACACGTACACACTCAAATAAATTGCTTATGTTGTCTACAAAGATTCATTTGTTCTGTAGCAGAATCAGTTAAAAACGCAGTTAATTTGTATAAGGATTTGACTAATCTTAATACCTTATTGAGGAAAAAGTAGAGAAATGTACAAAACCAACATTTAATCTCTATACATTTTAATAGTTCATTAGGTAGATGCAAATTTCAAGTATCTGTTACAAAACTACAATATTGTAGAAAATTTTAGAATTATCAAAAAAAGTGAAATAAATAATTTCTGTAAAAAAGATTTTTAGGACCTTTTTTGCATATATTTTAAACAGGTATTTAAGTGCTGCTCGCAAAACATTTCAAATTTTAAAAATGTCTCGGGCTGTGAACGAGCTTTTCCACCTCTAGTATATTGTATTAAACACTATTTAAGTTACATTTAAATCTACAGCCGACATAAAAAGTTTATTTTGAAAATGGCTCACCAACTGAAAAAGGTCGCCGACCTCTGATCTAGAGCACGCTCTGAAATATCAGTAGGGAGGCGGGCACCACTTATTTTTAATCGACACACCTCTTCCATAGATTCTCATGTTCCCATTATTTATTTTCTTATATTTATAATTTATAAATAATAAACAAAAATGGTTTAAAATTATAAATTATTATTTAAATTTCATACACACGAGTAAATGTATTTTTTTCTGCCGAATAGTAAAGGGCACATACGAATCGTTTCGCGGGCACCATGGCATTCGTGGACATGGGGTTGGAAACCTCTGGTTTAGTAAAACAATACTTCAAAATATTTTTTCAATTACATTCCTGCTTTAAATGAAGGATGCATTCGGAAATTTCCATTTAAGTAGAAAAAAAAATTCTGACTTATAAGAATATTATCAAATTGAACTTGCATTTTTTACACTACTTTTGAATCAAAATGGAAGTTTCGAATGCCCCGAAAAGTAAAAAAAAAAAAAGGAAATTTAGAGAATAAAAAACTGAGCATAATGTCATTGTAACTTGTATATGGAAAGCGTTAAACCTATTGGCATGATATAGAAATATGTTTAAAAATTGGTTTATTGTAAAATAGTAAAAACCTGGATAGGAATGTGAGCTACCAAATGTGCTATGTAAAAAGTCCTCAATTGGTACCAATGATTGAAATGCTCTTTTCTTAAAACATCTAATTCGAGCGGAACTGTAATGAATAACAATTATAATAGAAAAATATTTGAAAAAAATGAACTCCAGATACATTTTAAAACAGCTGGCATCATAGACGTATAGGATAAATAGGCGATGGTAGCAGTTAAAAAGCCCATGTTCGATATTGTTTTTGAACCGTCTTGACCCATGGTCTGAAACAGTAAACCGAGTATGATTGCGACGAAGAAATGTAGAATGAACTTTAAATGTGTAATCGTCTATTGAGTAAAATAAAGAAAATAGTCTTAGCATTTTAAGAAAATGGAAAATTGGAAATCACGCAATTTTACCCAATCTCGGTACATTTGCATTGTCGTACGTTTCAGTATTACAACGAATTTCGTCAATTCGGGCGGTTTTGTAATTAGCACTAATGACTTTTCTAAGCCATTCTTGTCATTACTTAAACGACCTACGTGTGAATCAAACAAACGATTATGTAACTTTTCGCGTCGAAACTTTGGATAAGAAAACATTACGTGTAATATGCGACTTTTCGCTTTGTCGTTGCCACATTGCACAATTATTTCGTTCCGATAACAATGGTATATAGTTGCCGTAATCACCATTCGATACCTCTATCACTATGCAAAATATTATTTTTAATCTTAAAAGCAATCAATTTTTTTGAGTTTCTCAACCAGTGTAGCAAATTGTCAATTCATTGTATAAGGCACCGTGTAATAATAAAAACTTTGATATATTTATTTTAATCATTGATTAATATAAATAAATTATTATTTCTGTTACTATTTTTTGAAATTCTGGAGGAACTTGAGACCTGTGCTGAGTTCTTTTTAACTGCTTTAGGACGAATTATAAGCAATTTTAAAACAAAACATGATCATTTTAAATCAATTATTGTCATCTAATGATCAGATTATTGTTGTAAAATTGTTAGAACTTCGTCTAGAAATCATCCGGAAATCGTTCGAAAAAATTATTATAGAAATCTCAAATTTCTGTTGTGAAAAAACGTTTTTATAATGATTTCAGGATTATCGTATACTTGTTATTATGAAAACCATTTTATGATCATCCTAAAATCATCGTTGGGATCAAGCGGTTGTACGGGTAGAATTCCTTATGACCCAACTTAAATTTTGTAAGAAATCACGATCACTTCTAATGATTATTATCTACTTTCCATAATTTTACTACATTAAGGAAATAATTGAATGAAAGTAATTATAATTTCTTTAAACGTTAGCTCTTAGTAAAAAATAACAGAAATATAATTAAAAGACCATTTTTAGAAATTAATAAATTATATTCCTTTAACGATAACAATTTTTTTTAAATTCAAATTTTTTACTTATATTATAACATACAATTATAATTATAATTATAAAATCAACTATTTTGGTAAAATATTTTTTAACCGTTGGTAGTCATGAAGTTTCGTAAAAAAAATTAAAATTTAAAGATCCCTTATTTATAGACTTTTTAATAAAAACTTTTGTCTCGATAAACTAATAATTTAAGCATATTTTTCTTTTTAAAAAAAAGTAGGGTTTATTTGAGAACAAGACATAGATTTAGTATTTCTAAACAGTTTATTCAACATTGTAAAAAAAATATTTACCAAATAGTTAACTATTGTTGAGTTTTCAAACGCACGCAATATTGTTAAAGTCATCGAAAATTGACGTTTTGGAATTCAAAAAGTCGTAATATAATTTATTGCAGAAAACTTTTTATATTGTAACCTTCATCATTAAAAAAATGTTTTAGTTTTAATAATGGTCATAGTGCCAATGGAATTACATGGGGTATTATTTTATAGGAAACTTGTGACTTTTAAAGACTCAATAAATGATAAATAAAGATAAGCAATTAATTAGTAAAGGTTGAAAAACGACTTTTCATTCTTACAGAAATCGGCTGGATTGTAATATTTGGGACATTGAAGCCCAAATGAAGCCAGGTACGGAACCATATTCATACTGGAGCCTTGGTATATACATTGGCCTTCAGCAAGCACATATATTTGGTCGAATAGTTCAAATATTGAAGCACTGGATTGATGAATAGTGCAGACAATATTACGGCCACCAGAGGCTAACTTCTTGAGCAATTTTATGCACTGCGATGAACCCGAACTGTCTAAACCTCTTTAACGGTAAATAACTGTTTACACTTCAATCAAACAAATTAAAAGGAACTAATTATCCCGCATGCAAAAATATATTATAATTGATTTAAAGAATATAAATATTTTAAAATTATTAATAACTGTTAATTAAATATTAATTTTATTTATATTTCCTCTTAAACAACATGTTAAAATGCAAATATATATTTATTACTTTTAAAATAAATTACACGACTGTTTTTACGGTTTTTTCTGATATTTTAAATGAACACTTAAAATAATATTAACATTTTATGAAAACACAATGAACTTATTTTTTTAAAAAGTTGATTGCACGCAGAGTATGAGTTAAAATTTTTTTAGCAATAATATAAAGTTAAGTCAAATTTAAAAATAAATAAATTATATTAACACAAAATAATACTACGCTATGTATTTCTAAATAAATCCTTAACTATATAGTGTTTCATTGCTTAAAAAACAGTCAAATTTTTGAATAGATATTAGTAACATAAACTGACAATCATTTTTGTAGACTGGGAAAATGGTATATTAGTGACATTAATGGCTTAAATATTTCGTTGATATGGTAAACTTAAAAAATATTTTCTAACATGTTTTTGATTAACATAAAAAACATTAATAAGGGTATTAAATATTTGCTTACATAAAATTTTTAATAAATTTTTCAAACAATTTGACATTTCTTATTTTTAATGATGCAAAATAAATATCTCTGAAATTTGTATTTCTGTAATATTTTTCTAATTTCATTTTTTTGCAAAAAAAGATATAGCAAAACGTAGAAACTTGAGACTAAATTTAACTAAATTAGATCATGTTACATTTCATTTTCCTATTGTACGTTGAGAATTTATTAACTATCCCAATAAACCATATAGAAAACATCAATATATATATATATATATTTTCATGTGGGGCTCTATATGAATTCTATATAAAATTATTATCACTTTAATTTGGAAATTTATTGGAATTTCTGTTGAAAATAAATTTAAATATCTATATTTTTTAACATATAGTTTTTATATGGAAACATAATAGAAGAAATATAATTTTTTTTCCAAATTTTGTGCTATATGTAATTCCATTATATACAAGGACATCCTACAAACTAAATCATGGTGAATATATCCTGTGTGTATTATAAAGTTATAAAAAAATTACATACTTTTGTGCTATTTTACTAAGACGTCTAGAAAAAAACTTTGCAAAGCACTTAAATGTTTTAAGGCATATCGAAATTTGTTTTATACTAGAATTTTTAAACATCTTAAATTACAAATTTAATTTTTTATTTTTGTTATAAACACAGATTACCCAAATCGGCAAAGGGTTCCATTCTCTTTCCTTTTAAAACTTGATGATACTACTCTATTTTATATGTAAGCGATCAACGTTGATATTTAAAATAACTGTTTTACACATACATTTATTTTATTTCAAATAAACCTCAAAAAGCTGGAAAAATAATTCATAGATTTCTTTGCTATATTTATTCCTTGTGTCATTGCAACCAAAGAAATATTATAAAAAAGAAATAAATTTTTCGACAACAATGCGGAATATTGCCATTTTAGCTTAAATTTGTGCCAACATAAAAACGAAGGGAATTTAGAAAATTTTTTTCTTTTGCCCACAGAACAACGCGCCAGCGTGCGCTTGCAAACAAATAGTTAAAGTTGTTCTGTGCTTTGCCGATCTGGGTAATCTGAGTTATGAGCAAGTCACAAAAACGACGTAACTACCAGACGTTTCTTGTAAAATAGTTTAATTTTGGACATTTTTAATCATTAAACTAGTATTTTATAATAAATTAATGGGGAGAAATCAGTAATGTAGAATAAAAATTAAAATAGCACACATTTAAACGATATTTAATATTTGTATTTGTATAATTTATAAAAAATATTTTGTCAATTTTTTATAAAATATATCAAATATTTTTTAATGCACATATGTAATACTTATATATATAAAAAATTGGTCTAAATAATGTCTCAATTTTAAAATTAACCTCGAGCGGGTTCGATTTGACAATAAATTAAAATATACAAAGAAGGCAAGAGTTTTTTTTTTGAATATTTTTAAAAATTTTCCAATTTTTTTTCATAAACTAATATTGCAACATGATAGATTTCTGTACAAATGTGCAAAGTTAAGTATTTCTCTTAAAAATACTTATTTTCTCTAAATTCTGATGTAATTATTTTAATTAATTTTTTCATCAATTTCTTAACAATACTGAAAAGCTTAATTTGCAAATTTTAAAAATTAGAAAAACATTTAAAAAACATTTCGCACTGTTTAAAAAGTTGCGGCTTTTAATAAAAAATTTTCGAATGATATACTTTAAAATTATTTTCCCAATAAACAACGCATATCTATTTCAACATAAATGTTAAGTAATCATTACTATTAAAAAATGAAAAATTATCAAAGAAAATAACAAAATGTGTTGCACACGCATAACTTTTATTTAAAAAAAAACAAACAAAAACCAAAAACGTACATCGTAATTAATTACAGTAATTACGAGCACGTCACAATGTCTTCTCTTAAATTAAAATGCGAAATGATCAATTACAATAATTAATTTTGCATATTGGGAAATTTTTCAAGAATTTTCCGTTTTTATATTTTTTACGGAAATATAAAATTTACTACTTACGTAGTTGGTTCATCTAGAAACATAACTGGAGGGTTGTCAATCAATTCTAATGCGATCGATAAACGTTTCCGTTGACCTCCTGAAAGATTTTCGCACTTGGTGTTTTTACATGAATTCAAGCCCAACATATCCAAGATTTCTTCAATCTAATTAGTTTCAAAGAGATTCAACTTTTAGAAAACTTAAGGTTTCGAAACACTTGAGAAAAATAGAAAATTATCGGCATAATAATATGATGTTTTTGCTAAACTTGCCTTCAACTTTTAATTTTAAAGTTCAAGTTTAGCTCTTAAGGCAAATTTTATTTACATTCCGTTATTGCTTTTATGTTTTTCTTTACTCTGAATTAAATTTTCGCAAAATGGGAAGAAAATAAAAGTTGAAGACCTTGTTGAGTTCAGAAACATTTAAAGAAACATTGACTTTGCTTCCAAGATAATTGACGCCACGATTCCTTGTATACTTACCAGGAATTCTTTAGCTTTAGTATTTAGAATGAAACCGATCTTAAGATCTGTAGCCATTTTCATTGTTTCAAGTACACTAAACATCGGATTTAAATGATCATCTTGTAATATGTAACTTGTTTGCTTCATGTAGTTTGAACCTTGGTTTAATCCATTTTCATAATTATTACATATGATTTTACCACTGACATTTTTTTTATCGGTACTATATGTATTAGAAAACAAATCAAATATTACTATTGATCTAAATATACACTTTTACACGACATGAGTTTACTAAAATTACACAAATGCCGATTTAATAATGTTATTTCTAAGAAATCGTAACCAAAATTTTAAAATGGGTCATTTGACCCGTCATGGTAGGTTTAGAGTTATGTATGGAATATTCCTGTGAAACGCAAGAACGCAATCACTCAAAAACTTTTAAATTGATAACGTGAAGTAATTAATTACAAATCTGTTTCAAATGTTTACTCGTTAAGAAGCTGTAAAAAATACTTATGGACGAACTTCTGTTTTATAAATTGTAATCGTCATTATCAGCTCTGTGTATATAAAATAAGCGTTTATATGTGTACATAACAAAAGTCTTAGGCTTAATTTTTTGAACATTGGTTAAACATTTAAATACCTGAATGTCTTCTATAGTTTTTCCATGCTACAAGCATTAATAAAATCGTTTATTTTGTGTTTCCAAGGCAATGTTAAAAAATTACTGAGGTTTGATTTCACCTAATAGACAAATATACTCAATATCATTAAATAATTTTTCAAGTTTGGACTGAACATAAAATATATGTTAGTTGAACTTGAATGGTTAACATTGGATCAGATGATCCCAGGCGGACAATCATCGAGAGTAACACAGTTGGATTATCACTTGATCTTATTAAGCACGTGTAATTGTCCGATTGAACTTACCTACTTGCCAGAAGTACAATAAGCTATCAGGCTGCAGTTCTAGGGTACGAATCCCGTCATAAATAAATAAATAGTTGAACTTAAGTTAACTGTTTTTTAAGTACGAAAAAAATTGAATTGAAAACTTATTCTTTTAAAATTCGTTTGTGTAATTTCTGATGTTTTTATTTATTTTTTTCATAGTTTTATTTTTGCTTTCAAAAAAATCATTGTATTTGTTATCAAATGTACATATCTTTAATAATACTAAAGGATATAAAATCATTATGTAAAATCATTTTAATAAAAAAATAATTTTTAAATTTTCTTAGAATGATCAACGTGATCAACTTTTTTAAAAAATAAACTCAAATAAAAATTTATAAATACACTGGAGCAATTTCTCAATACTTTTTAAAAAAATTGTTATTTAAATAAAGTTTATTGAAATATATAACAAATAAAAAATTTAACACTTTAAAAAAATTGATGTTTTTTGGAATGAATAAATAATAAGTTCATTAATATTTACAAAAAAATTATTACTTTATTAATTTTTTTTTATATTTTAATAAATACTGCCTATTAATTTTTTTTATTAAAACTTCTTAGTGTAGTCCTTGTGTAAACATATGAGTAAAGTTATGTAAATATTGATAAGGAAGTTTAAAAGCTTTATTTACTTGTTTTTAATTAATAAAGTTAATTATTAATCTTTACTGATCTGCATCTCGAATTTTTTTAGAATTTTTTTTCAAAATCTAGCTCTAATGAACAAAATTAGGGTTAAGTAATTTAATTGTTTTTTCAAAAAAAAATGTCTAGTACAAATTTCGTTATGTGTTTTTTGAGACTTTGAACATATTAGTAAATTGCATTAAATATTTTTTTCTGTGTAATGCACAAAAAGTTATTATTTTTCATTTTTACTACGTAGATATTTTCATTTGAGTATTTTCGAAATCAAAAACTGAAACTAAAAATCTGAACAGAAATGGATTTTTTATTTCGTTTCGGTTTATTTTAATTTAATTATGTTTGCTTCAATAACTTACTCGAAATTTTTTAAAAATTAGCTGATAATTTAGTTGATTTCTTTAAATGTTTAAAGTAATATAGATAGTTAACAACTTCAATTTGGTGCCAAAAGTTTCCAAAATGGTCGCAGGCGACCCTTAGGTTCTGAGTTAAACATGTCTAATCTAGACCTAAATATTCCGATTTAGTTTCAGTTATGCTCAACCTTCTAATTGAAACCTATTAAAACTGATTGCAAAAGGTACTCATTGTTATAATTTTATACAAAATAAAAATAAATTTATAGATTTTTTTAGAGCAATTCGTTATTTTTTGTTTTTAATTTAAATAAAATGAATTTTTGATAGCTTTTGTTCTTAAAAACCGAAATAAATGTGTAGTACACATTTACGTACTTTATTTATTCATTCTTATCTTATTTATAAATATAGTTTGAAGTTAATTTTTTAATATAAGCACAATTTCTAAAATTGATTACTGGAAAAATATTGATTTAAGCAATAAAAAAAGGATTAATATTTCATAGAAACATATGTTATAGTAACATATATTAACGATTTTTTGTTCTTAAAAATATGTATATTAACTTTCATTGACTCATATTTTAGATCCTACGGGATAAAAAATAAATTAAACTTTAAATATATGTTTGAAAAGACCTAATTTTTAATAATGTTTCGAGTTTAAAGTTTTTCAAAATTATTGAAAAATATGCGGAATTTCGGTTATTTATACATACAAAATGTATATATTACTGCTTTATAAAAGAAAAAAAAGAAATTTTCTGAAACGTTTTTTTTTTTAAAATTGTGTTTCAGTTACAAAAATCGTGTAAAAGGTATATGTGTTTGATGCATTACGTACTTTAAACCGGACAATATATTCAACAATGAGGTTTTTCCGGACCCAGAAGGACCCATGATACCGGTCAGTTGACCTGACCTAAATTGTCCCGACACATTGTTCAAAATTTGCTTGTAACCTTTGTAAAAAGTTCGCAATTGTAAATTTAGAAAATATTGTGCAAATAATATATATAAGATTGACTGGTTCAGTAACCTTTCCGATAGCCCAGTTTCACTTTGTAGCAAATATTCTCGAATTGAAGATCGAGCGATTGGTTCGGCGCAACACTAAGAGCTATTGTTCGGTACTCGAAGTTGGTCATGTCACTCGACGTCTGAAAATTTTTACTTGCACTATCAACGCACTTAAATCGAACTGGTTTCTTCAGTTAACATGCACGCAGCTTTAAGCCGTTTTCGATTTTCATTATACACTTACGTACATATAAGCGGAAAGAAAATGTGCATTTTGAAATAAAATATTCCAGCCAATTTACATATTCGTTTACATTTATATATATACTCATCACAGTAAATTGTTTTCAATTGAGCAAAAATATTTCTAGGAGGAATTAAAGTGTCATTTTTTACTTTTTGGATAAAAAATTTATTTACAAGCCTTGTTTTTAACTTATGATTAATTTTAGGCATTGATTTGACAGCACTTCCGACAATTTCAAAATTTTGCTTTGTCATTATGCGTAAACATAATCGCATATTTCATACGTTTAATTATCTAATTGTATTGTATGTGTGTGTATGGATATATGTGTTTTTTCAGACCTGGAACCTTGAGCTCTTGTTATTAAAATTATGTTTTATAAATTTATTTTGCGTTCTTTAAAACAGTCATATACCATTTTAAAGAATGTGAAATGTAAACTTAACTATCAATCTTGAAGTAATAAACTCTGATAATTTATTTAAGAAGTAATCAATAAAATCAATTATAATTAACTTTACACTATAATACAGATGACTCAAAATTTTTTATAGCAAACTCTGACAAATACTAGAAGGCACTCAAAATACTTGATGATATTCTACAATTACAACCTAATCAAATCAAGTGATATATATTTCACAATCTACACTAGGGATGACCAACCCAAAGACCTTGGCCCGCATACGGCTCGCTCGATAATTTGTTACAGTCTGCCAATAGTTTTTATTTGTATCACATTTGTTCTCCCACAAGTATATTAAGTTTTATCAAACTATGCGTCTTGTGTAGCAATATGCCAAAATTCGAATTAAAATTTTCAAAAATAAATTACGTTTTTGATTCTTTTTCTATTTATTTTCCATGTAATCCATTTATGTTTTTGGAATCTAATATTGATATTAATACCCCGTTTTAAAAATTTTTGAAGAGTAATTTTTGTCCAACAAAAAATTTAAAATTTTGATTAGCCCATGGATAAAGAAGTTGCTTAACCCTGTTCCACAGTTATAAAATGACATTTCCTTACATAATTGAAAAAGTTGTCATTTGTACAGCTTATCACATAAATTGCGGGATGTATATTTGAAATTATATAAAAAGCACAACAGTCAATAAACAAATTCTTCACATTGACACTTAAGTGATGTTGAAATCAAAGAATTTAATTAAACAAGTTATAATTGTTTATATTAAGTCTCATAAGACTTACTAAGGTCAAGTTTCTAAATAAAAATAATAGTTTTTGTAGTACACAAACTTATAATTTTGGAACTTTTTACTGCGAGTCCTTGTAACTCAGTATCAACAAACTAAGGCACAAACTATATACGTATTTGTTAATATGAATGCATACACTATTATTCAAGGAAACTTTAAGATAAATCAAAATCAAACCTTCAAGTTTTTTCTTATATTAATTTGTTACTATTTAGTGGAGACTTAATAGAAAATATAGTCTAAGATAACAAAAACAAGAATATATTTTTAAATATATTTAATGGAAGTTCTATCATTGAAGTAAAGTCTTAGCGTATTTTACTAAATTTTTTATTATGTAATACATGGTACTTGATTGAGACCATAAACGACTCATATGTAAATTCAAATCATTGAAAATAAGTCATTTTTATGTAAAGTATATTTCGCTAAAGCTGTTTAGTAATTCCATAACATTTTGTTATAAGCTCTGCAAATTCAATGATAAAAGTAAATTTTTAATTAATACAAAGATCATTAAAATCCGGAAAATTACGTTGTGCATTGAAACTAGCTTCCTTATTAAAGCGGAAATATAATTAAAACAACATTTATATGAATTGGAAAGTAAGCATCTTATATATATTCAAAATAATACAATACAACTAATGCCATTGTTTAATCCACTTTTTTGACATGCCTTTATTTCTCTCGTGTTTTTCAGTTTCTTCATAACTGTGCTTGAAGTCTTTGCCGTCTTCATGATTCCAACCTTTGTCATTGTCGAAAAACGAGCCTTTCTTAAAGTCACCTTTTTTACCGAACTTAGTTTCAAAGTCAACCTTTTTCTTGTATCCACCAACTTCACTACCACCTTTTTCGCCACCAGATTTTTGTGAATATTCCCCGTACTTTTCATCGTAATCTTCATCATGATCTTCGTCGTAGAAGTCCTCGTTCTTCTTAAACTCATCTAATTTATGAATAATATGAGCACCTTTAGTTTTATGGCCTTTTTCATAGTGGTCTTCTTCAACAAAACTGTGCCCCTTTTTACCATACTCGCTGTTATGGTGTTCATAGTGATATCCCTTTTCGTCATGGTACTTTTTTTTATTACCACCATTTTCCTCATAGTATTTTTTATGCTGATCTTCATCATGGTGTCCTTTCTTGCCTTGTTCTTCTTCCTCAAATGTCTTGTAACCATTAGATTTCTTACTACCTTGTTCTGATTCTTTGACTGACTTATAGTCCTTACCAGATCCTTTTTTCCACACAGTTTCTAGTTTCTTTGATTCTGCTAATACTTCAAAGCCATTATTGATGCTCGACGCACGTATTAATAACAAATTTGATACTAATACTAAAATTAGTAGCTTTAACATTGTTTCGGTATAATTATTTTGAAGAAAGTTACTTAAAAGAAACTTATATTAGACATATACGAGTTTATATTTGTATTATGGTTCCAGCTGACTGATAAGAGTAATCGGGCTTAAAGTTTTGCTAACACGAAGATTTTAAAATCACCAAGTTTAACTTTCACTTTCCATTATAAAATTTCAATAAAAATAAATTAAAAATTAACAATATCGAAATAGTTCACCTTATTGCATAAAGTGACATAATTTCTGCTTTAAGAAATTTTAAAATGCTGATTAAGACGTTTATTCTTTCTTCTTATAGGTGATTAAAGGAAAACTTAAATTTGGAAATTTTCGTGTCATATTAAAGCTCTTAAATCGATGATAATAATAGTAATGTCTGTGGAGGAAAATTTTGTTTGAACGGTGTTTTCACTTAACAACTTATAAGATTGTATATTTGAAAATTTTAATTTTTGTGAATTTTGTCTTTAATTTTCTCAATTTCCCAGCAAATAAAACTATAAAATACGTCTTTTAGACGCTGAATAGACGCCCCTTAAAGATGTATTACAGACTAGAAATATTACGGTGGTTTTTTTTTTAAATATTGTAAAACTTATAATAAATTCAATGAATTTAATGTATTAAAATTATATTTAATAGTGGATTCTTAACTAATGAATCGGCTAAGCGAACTACATTAAACGCTTGAAATTGACACCTTATACAAAATTAAAGATACTGCAGAGCAATCATTTCTGATTGATTTATTTCGATTCCACATTTGAATCATCCCATTTTTTCAACATTTCAAAAACGTTATTTATAAATCGCTGATTTTCAGTCACCAGAATAGATAAGTTAATGTTGAAACAAAGGCTTTAAAATTAATTTTATTGTTTAAGTTTTTCGTATTACCCAGAATGCTTATTTTTTTACATTTTTTTGTAAGAAGATTTTGTATCGCCTTTTCTACAACAATTTTTTCCGCAAATTTTACGCCTTGTGTTTTGAAAATCAACTTTATCAAAAAAATTTTAAATTGCACTTATTTTGGGTATTTTTACAGAACATATATGCTATTTACACAAAACAAATAAGCAGTACTATCAGGCTTAAAATAAAAAGTATTTCTTTTATTTGCATAAAATAGAAGATATTTAGAACGTTAAGAAATAGTTAAATTTTACACGACATTTCAAATGTATTTTCCTAACAGATAAATTGTTACACAGGAACATTTAAGTAACATTTAACTTGCCTTTTAACTAAAGTGGCCGCATATTCATTGAGGCAAACCAGGACAAATGGGACAAAATGAGAATTATAATTTAGTTATACATCAGCGGTGGGCAAACGCGGCTCTTAGAGCCGCATGTAGTTCTTTGTTACCTAAACTATGGCTCTCCAACTCCAACTGACAAGGACCAGTGAATCTGAGTAAAAATGTACTTTTCCAAAATGAATTGAATGATTTTTAAATTTTAAAATTTTATGTATGATTATCTGTGAGAAACTCAGTATAAGTAGAAAGAATCAAGTTAGTTAGAAAAATCGAAATAAATACAAATAAATAGTTAATATTATTTATAAATAATCAATAAAATAGTCAAATAAGCACGTTCGACGTATCTAACTACTTTTCAGTTAGTTTTGTGCGGCTCCTTTAATAAATTAAAAAATGAAATGCGGCTCCCAGTAGCATCATGTGCGCCCACCTCTGCTATGTATATTTTACTGTATAATTTTTACACACAATTGTTTTTTACACTAATTTTTTACGCGTTTTTTTATACAAATTCGATTTAATACGAGTTAGAAAAAAATATTTTTACACAAATTATTTTGTTTTAATATGATTTTTTATATACTTTAAGAATAGTTATCTGTATTAAGCCGAAACCGAAAGACAGTGATCAATCAACACCGAATTAATCTAATTTATTACATTACTTAAATTAGTTTACTCTGCATGAGTTATGTTTTTTACGTATTTTTCATTTCTTTATGTTCATTACGATATTTAATAAATAATAATAATAGCCTAATTCTTTGTGTCGGAACGCTCAATTTATTGTTAATTTGAGCACTAAATTTGAACTTTTATTGAACACTAATTTTTAACTTTCTATAGTATAACAGCTTAATTCTTTCGTGTGTCGGAACACTCAATTTATTGTCTATTTAAACACTAAATTTGAACTTTCTACATATTTTCAAATGAAAATTGGAATTTCCAAACGCACACAGAATGTTTTTTAGTCTATGTTTTCAGACCATTGAGTGTAGTGGGTTACGGCCGAAACGGGCGCAACGATCACTTCTAGTAGATAATATATTTTTATACTACATTTAAAATAAAAAATGTTGATATATTCTAAAAAGTGGGACATTTTTAAACATCAGCGGGACACGGAACTGTCCCGCTAAAATCGGGACTTGTGGTCACTTTTTTTTAACTGATAATACGTAAAAAGTTCCCTAAATGTTATAAAGCATACATATGTCAACGTTTACTCTTTTTAATGTACATTTTGAAAACAGCCAATAGCTTTTAAAAGTTCGATTGAATGTTTCTGAAACAATTAAATAAGATTCACTTTTTAGTAGGAGGGTATCGCATTTGCAAAAATATGTAATTAGATTATCCTGTTTATATATTCCCAAACTATTTTTATAATTATATTTTCTCATTACATATATATAACAGAATAATAAAAAGAAAAATTCATATTTACTTAGAACAATTTAAGGTAATTAATAAATAGAAAATGATAAGAATGAAACAAGTATTTTACAACTGGCACAATGCCCTAATCTTTGCTTTTTACAATTAACTGCGACTTATTAAAAATCGCATTGCACGTTTCATTTTTCTTAGTTATGTCATACAGTAATAAAATTGCAAATTGTTTTATTTTTGCATTGTAATTTACTAAATGCTGTATGTAAAATAATGTTAATTGACGTTTCAATTTCGTGGTCGTTTTCTAAATTGCTTCATTAAAGCTTCAATAAGCTGCTAATTTGCAAATGGATTTAGTTGACAATTTCTTTAATTCATTTGGTTATGATAATGTCAGAAATATCCTTGCGAAAAATTAAAAGCAGCTCACCTTTAAAAATTATTATTGTGCATTATTTAGTAATCATAAGTCTTCTAAAGCCGAAAAATATATATGCTTTTTCTGATGACATTACTTATGCCTCAAGTACATTTTCGAAATTGTAGTTATTTTTAACTTTTAAACTTTTTTTTAACGATTTCAAAATTTAATTATACTTGTCTTCATTTTTGTTAATTTCAGCATAAACTGAGCGGATTTTTATTCACAAAACTTTTCAGAAAAAAGGTTTTGACCTTAGTATTGTTAATAAGTTTCATAGCTTATTAGCAAATTTCGAAACAACACTTATACCTTTTCAACAATTTTTGTGTTTTTTTATAAATAAAATTGGTGTTTGGTTTTCAAGAAACTTCATTCAAACTACTGAAATAAAATAAGTTTATTTCAAATTTAAATTAATAAAATACGGCTTCTTTCATTGAGTTTGAAGTATTTTGTATATTTTTTTTCAACTTTGTAAAATTTTCAAGCACTAAACTAAAAATTTTAAAAATTACGACATAAAAATTACATCATAGATCTTTTGTTATTTTTCAAACGACTCAATACTTTGAAAATTGGCAAGTATTTTGTTTAAATTTATTTTATACATACTCAACATTACAAATGCTTTTGTTAAGAAGAAATTATTTTTATTTGTAATTATACATTATATACCCATTTATGATTGTTATTCATTTTACTTACACATAGCAATGTACTAACACGTTTTAAATAAATATAAGCAAAAGAAAACAAAAGTACTTTACTAAATAAAAAGCTGAAGAGACTAATTTAATTTTGTCAGATTTTTCATTTTATATATTCCCATAAAAAATATCAGGGAAGAAACTTTTAGAAAACTATGAAAATAATTATTATAAATAAAAGAATTTAAAAAAAACATATATTACAATAAAAGAGTCATCTTCTTAAATTACATTTTATTATAGGAAATTTACAAATTACTTGATGAAGCTATATGTTTATTATCTGGAAAATTGTGAAATGTAACATATTTCAGCTCAATATGTTTTATTGAGTCAAAATTCAAAAATCGACCATCATTATGAGACGACTGAGCTCAGCTTCAATTTGCATGCAAACTGCAGTACGATATCAAAATGAACAGCTTCTTGCTGTCTGTTGTTAGATACAATCCGGATAAAAGGCTAAACCCCTGATGCTTAGAAAAAACATGTATGTACTAGATTCTTAATATATTTAAATAAGTTTAAAAAATATACATAAATGTTAGCATTTAATTTTTTATATGAAAGTTAATGTACGTTTCTTTCTCTTAAAATTACTGCCATGAATTTTGTACTTTTTCTTCGTTCAAACTATTTTAACTCTCCATCCGTATGTTAAAAAGTCTAAATTTCTACTGATGTTACTAAACATGTTTATGAAAGTTTTTTTCATGTTGCAATAATGTTGTAAATATGTTATTCCATATGTTATTCCTAATGTTTGAAAGCATGTTAATTTCCTAGTTGCGAAACATTTTTACAACAGTTTTTTATATCCAATGTTGAAAAAATTTTCTGTAACATTTAAAAGTGTTTTTATTGAAATAATATGGCAAATACGTTATTTCTAATGTTTTAAATCATGATTTTTTACCTGCAAAACACTTCAACAGTTTTTTGAAATATATTTTCAAACGCTATTTTATATTGAAAACATGTTAATTTTTTTAACTTACTTATAGTTAACTAACTGCACAAAAACTTGAATTTTAAGTCAGATTATTTAGCAATATCAAATATAAATTTTAATCTTATGTTAATATTGTTATAATTCTCTCTCTCTTTTCACTTGTTACATTCTACAATAAATATTAAATCCGACCCGTATCAAAATGATATATTTTAATATTCAAACGTTGTATTCTAATTTTTTTTCTTTAATAGACTAAAATACATTTTTCTTATTTTTAGTTTTTAAATCTTTATTTTAATGTTTTAAATGAAGTGTTATGAAAATTTGAAACAATGTAATAAAAATTGTCGATACAGCATAAAAGTTACATCAAGAACATTTGTAGAACAAGTGTTAAACATATTTTATATTAATTTCATAAAAACATCTTGGTAAATTAAAAAAACTATATCAAAAATATGTTGCAAAAAAATATTAAAACAGTTTTAAAACAATATAATAAAGAGATGTTGATGTAACAAAAGTAACATCAACAGGTTTCAAAAAAAGTGTTAAAAAACTTTTGAAATAATGTTATAAAAACATGTTGATTTAACATAAAAATAATATCAACAACGTATTGGAAAAAAATGTT
>AGDA01085976.1:0-10191 GCA_000281935.1 Mengenilla moldrzyki | reverse complement strand
CAGGAATATTAATTTCAATTTTGTTGCAATATTTGACTCAATATTGAAACAGGAAGTTTTTTAAATATTGAGGAAACATTATTTTCAATATTGAGCAAAGATAGTTTTTAATATTCAAGAGAGATTTATTTCAAAATTTCTCGAATATTAAATTAAATATTAAGACGACACTGAAGCCAATATTAGGTGTATATGAGTCCCAATATTATACAATATTGAATTCAATCCACATACAATATTAAAAAAAGTTGCTGAAACTACATTGTATGTAGATTGCCTCGACATTGCATCTACATTAGATTCAATATTGAAAATTCGTTTTCAATATTGGATCAATGTAGATGCAATATTCTGTGGTTTGCAGGGATCACTACTTCTTACTATTGTGATGTTTGTGACCTTTTTTTTCATAAAAATGCATATTGAAAACATTTTATTAAAATAATTTTATTTTTCAACTTTATTTTGTGATTAATTATATACAGAAAAAAGAAGATTCAAAAAATGTGGCATAATAAAAAACTTGCTTCTGTACGAAAATTTTTTGTAGTGAGGTTTTAAAATTTGATTTTGATCAATGTGGCTTTAGAGTTTTTATTTTGAATTCTTTTAAAATAGATTATGCATGAGTTTAATTTAAGAGCTTTTGCTGAACATTAACCAACCCATTCTATTTTTCTTAAAATACCTGTATCTCAAATCCATAGAACTATAGAAAGAAATGAGGTATTAGCTTTTTAGTCATAGTTTCAGAAAATTTAAAACTAGTATATTTTTGCAAAAAAAAAACATAAAATTTGGTAAAAATCTAATTAAAATTAATATTTATAAACTACTGTAAGCAAAAATAAGTTTATTTATACTTGATTAACACTTTAAGCGCCACGTCAGTCACCGGTGACTAACACCGACCATTCCGTTCAGGCGGCGTCAGTCACCAGTGACTGACAGTACCGCATTCTATATTATGATACCTGCGCGCGTTGCCTGAACGGAAAGTCTCTAAAAAACTGTGTGGCGCTTAAAGTGATAATAGTATAGTCAAATTTATCTCAAAGTAATTTTATACTTAGGACAAACACAGATTTTCAATCGTGTAAAAAAGTACACATTGTCTATTTGAAAATTGAGACATTTCTTTCCCTATAGTTACATGTTACTGACTCAGAAGAAAATATCAATTAACTAACTTCTCATTGCTTACCATCACCATATCGATCATCATTTGGATTTGATCCAAAGTAAGAAACTTTTTCAGATTCTGGTCCAGACGATGGACTCGACATTAAAAATGGCCTCAAGGGATCTAGTTTCCGAACTAAGTGGCGTATAACCATCGCAAACAATTTAGTGTATTGATTTTCGAAAAATAGTTTTTTTGCGCCATTCGTATTAAATGTATTTTCTGCGTATTTTAACTCTAATTTACTATTGGCATTCCAAACAGCAATACTAGGATGGTGCATTAATCGCGAAACTTGTTGTCGTATTTCTTCTCGTACTAAGCTTTAGTTAAATAGATGAAACCAAATTTATAAATGCGTCAGATTTTATTTAATAAATCGTGTAAGTTTTAAACACTTACTTTAAAAAAGCGTCGTTTGCCGGAAATAAAGTACAGGAAAACATAAAGTCTTGCCATATCAAAATGCCATATTCATCAGCAAGTTCATAAAAAAGATCAGATTCATACATTCCATTACCCCTGATACGAATCATGTTAATATTCGAGTCTCGAGCCGACTCTAATAACCATTTTTTTTGTTCTTCAAAACCTTCCTTGGTCGATAACAATGTTATGGGTTCTAAATTGGCCCCTTTCACAAAAAACTTCTTTCCGTTTACTTTAAAATAAAACCAACTACCACCAATCCCGCTATCGAGCATACTATCTTGAATTAGTTCAATTGTTCGAAAAGCAATTTTAATACTTTTTTCAGATAAAACAGTTACATTATTTACATCGATAATTCTAGCCACTAGTTCATATAAAGTTTGGTCGCCCATTCTATTTGGCCACCATAAATCTATTTCATGCTTTTTGGGAGTAAAAAATAAATAAATCATACAAATACAAATCAATTATGTAAAATTGGGCCGTTGGAACATGATGTAACAACTTCACAAAAATATTAAAAAACATCTGATAGACGAATAATCAGGGTTATCATTTTAACAGAATATCGAGCCATTACGGTGTTTGATTTCATGTATAAAGAAGCAGGTAGATGTGTTTGAAAACATAAAACAAAAAATTCATTTTCGAGACAATTGTAACTTTATTTCAAACTCCAAAATAGCTCGATACTCTGATAAAATTATCATCATGTATGATTTCAAACATAAGAATCTACCAAAAATAGTGTCTATAATATGACAGAAGACTTTAAATTATAATACAAAAAAACAAACTTACATCTGCAACTACAATTTCCGAATTAAATGTATCAGTGATGTTAATCAATTTATGGCGCTGACCAATTTGCAAACAACTACGGCTATAAATATGTAAGCAAATTTCTAAATAGCATTCTGGCAACGTACGACTGGATGTAAAAACTGTAGTGATATTTAAATACCATTTATCATAGACTTTTTTACTAAACACACGTATATATTCAATTAATGGTACTGCTGAGGCCACTAAATAAACTGGTTTCCAAAAACCTATCATTGTAATTTTTGGTGTATTTGGACACGTAAAACCAGTTTGCATTTTTCGAACATAATTTATATAACATAAATCATAAGGCCCACGAGGATTACATGCCAAATTTGATCCATATTCTTTTTTACCCTCTCTATTAAACAGTTCATGATACTGTTTAATAGCAGAGTGAATTTCAATACGCAAATTCAATGTTTTATTTATTAAATCATGTTTCTTAACTGGAAAGTAATATTTGATAAATGAATTTTCAGTTTTCCCAATTTCCTTATTATTTAAATAAATAGTTGCCAATGTATCAATACCATCAACAACTAAGTCCAAATACTGAAAATGATCACTTAAAAGGTTCTCATCAACTAAGTAAAATAACAATTAAAATTAATTAAAGCAAAAAAAAATTAAGAACCATGAAAAGTTGTTTCATAAATCCAATCGGACGTCTCGATCCATGGATACAGTAGATGATTTTCACCATACAAAATAGGTCGAATTATATTAGCTCGGCTTAAGTCTCCATACACCGATCCAGGAACATCAGCGTCAATTTTAATTTCGGACGACTTGTTGGATAATTTCCAGTTTTCATTGATCACTTGTAAACGTTGACGTTTATCATTTGCCAAAATTAAATTAAAGAGTGTCAATAGCACACCTAAAAAAACGTTTGCTCGCATTATCACTATTAGTTTTCCATGCAAATTTCTTTTATTTATTTAAATATTTTCTATTAATGGTCACACTAGGTTTCTAAATATTCTGGATATAAATATTTTAAAGTATAACTCATAAATTTGAGTGAAAATATATTTAAAATTACATATTTTGAATTTTTAACTTTATTAAATTTTAATTTTCACTTGATCTTCAAGATAAAAACACCTAAAACATGATTTCCAAAGTATTAAAAAAAACATCAACATTTTTTCTTATAAAATATTATCCTTAAAAAACATTTTTAGAATGCATTAAAATAAATTTTAGACGTTTATCAGTCACATGTAATCAAACAATATTTAAACTTTGTTACAACGTAGCCTTTTAGCCAGATAACAAAAAAATGTTAAGTAACGCCAAATTAACACTATCACCTTAAAAAATCAATGTTTTCACAAGACAAAAATATACAATTGACCGATGAATTACTAAAAATTTAAAAATAAAATTTAAAACAAATTTGAAACAAATGAAAAGTATACTTACTACTTAATTTGGTGTCAAAACACATGAACTCGATGGGTGTGAGTTATCAGATTTTTGTTTTGATATTTCCGATAGCCTTTCATTTAAGGCTTTGAAAGCGATCAACCTACAGAAATATACATTAAGTTCTATGTGTTTTGATAACTAACATAAGTAGTGAAATTAATAAAATTATGAAATAATGTTTTAAGATTTTTTACGCGTTTACTAGCTATATTTTTTGGAACAACTAAATCAAATTTTTAACTAAAATTTAAGAAAATTATTTTTTATAATTTTTCAATAAATTTTTCAAACTATAAGAATATACAAATAGGTATGAAAATTACAATTAAAATTTTATTAAAAAAAAACAATATATGCAGAAGCAATAGTAAATTTTAATAGTAAATAGTAAGCAGTATTCTTTTAACATCAGTAAATTGTTTCTTAAAAAATCTTAATTTTTTAGTTACTAAAATGTTTAAAAAGTGTCGTAAATTGTGCCACAATACCAATACAATGCTTATGTAACATAATTAAAACAGAATTTGAACTAATTGAGGAAGCTTTTAACTAATAATAAAAAAACTAACCATTTAGCCAAAATGATGGAATACATAATTAATTTGGTATATAAAAAAACTTTCCATATAGGGAAATGGCAGGTAATTTGAAACATCCTTATTTTATATCCACTATTTGAAGCAAGCTTAATTTTTGATAAGGTCTGAAGGCATATCACAGTGCAATTTTTTTAAATATGCGTTCTACAAAAAGATATAAAAATTTAGGATGCGAAAGTGAAAAGTAATTTTTGAGACTTTCGAAAGTTTTATTTTCCCTTCAACTGTTACCTTATATTTTAGATATCAGTTTATTTTTCGCAATTTTTGTATACGATTACCATTTTTATATAATTTCCTTTATAATTTAAAAAGAACGCTTTTTTTAGTAGAATGCACTTTCTCCATTCACAAGTGATTTTAAAACATACTACCTAGAGTAGTGTTTTCCAACGTAAGGCACACGCTCCACAGAGGAGCAATTCAAAAGTTAAAGAGGGCAATTCAAACATGAACTCGTGAAATTTTAACTCCTTCGTTCAGAAGACTTTAAATCCAAAGCAAGATACCGGTGCCTAATTTAGCAAAAAACGTAAATTTTTAAAAAAATGCTGTAAATAATTATGTTGTACTTTCGTTTCACGTTATCAAAATATCAACTGGGCGAATAGAGTCGTCAAGTAAACCTTGCCGGGATCCCCTGAGGAGTTGCCAGTACAGGGACATAAAGATTTTAGAAATGCTAAAGGTGGGGTAGGGCCCAAAAAAAGTTGGGAAACACTGACCTAGAATCTAATTTGAGACACTCTAGTTCGGGTAATTTATGGCATATAAAAAAAGTAAAGAAAACTTCATCATGAACAGATGAAAATTTTTGTCTAATTTGACTGAAAGCAATGCCTCAAAAATTTAACTATAATAATCCAACAAGTATATTGAATGCAAACGGGTAGTTTATTTAAAATGCATAAAAACAACATATTCATTTTTTATTTGTAAATAAAGAAATTCATAACATAATTTTTTGTTTTAATTTTTTAATTTCATAACAAAAGAAGATATTCGTGAAGAATACAAATTGTTTCATTCGTTTTCGAAAACATACTAGTCTATTTCATAAGGTCCTGAATTACGCAAACCTTGGCTTGATTCGAGACTTTGACTTTTTCTGAAAATCACTCATATCTCAAAAGCTATTAAACTAAACTTATTAATTTTTCAGAATAATATATAATAACATATAACAAAAGAATATTTATTATTTATTAATATAACATCACAAGCATCTTTTAAAACAATGTTTAAAACATTTTTACAAGTAGGGTACAAAACATATTAGTATGAAAAAACACGTTATAAAAAACGATAAAATAGTTTTAAAAAATTGCTAAAATAACAATCATATAACACAAAAATAACGGCAAAAACATGGTAAAAAAACAATGCTAAAAATAATTTAAAACAATGATATAATAATCATAATGATACAAAATGAAAATTACAGCAAAATTATATTATATATATGAAAAAAAGTTTAAAAAATTTTAAACAGTTTGTACGAAATATTTTAGAAATAAAATGTTTTTGATATTGTAAAAATTTGTTTGAAAACATTTTTACAAAACTTATGTGTAGCATTAACGGGTTTATAAATGTGTTGTGGCACACAGGAAACACTAAATCTGAAACATATTTCAATTTTAACAATTTTCATTGACACAAATTAATGTATGCACTTTGAGTTTTCGCAAACAATTCTATAATTAACTGAAGTATTTAATTTTGAAAACAAAATTAAAATCATATTGATTAAAAGAAATAAACGTATTTAAAAGTTAGAAAAATGAAAATAATTTGTTCACTTAAAAACTATCTTTGTACATTGGGAACTGATGTTACATTTGCCATATAGGCCTAATTTTGCGACAGTGGATTACCACTTATTTCGATCCCTGGACAACTTCCTTCGTGGTAAAACTTTCAATGATTATGACACTAAAATCTCACTTAATCCAGTTTTTGGACGAAAATGATAGACTTTTAATAGTGTAGAAAACTCATATTTAAATAGTCATTTTCTATTCGATTTGTAATGCTAACCTGGAGTTGCAAAAAAATTTTAAACTTTTTGTAACTTTCCAATAAATTTTTTTAATTAAATTTTAAATTTTAATTTGCTCAGTTCTAATAGTGTTGTGGCACAGCTCGCAATGTTACTTAGAAGCATATTATAATGATATTGATTAAAAAAACATAAATTAACATGATATACTTTCTTCTTTCATCATCGTTTGTTGTATTTAAAATTGTAATTCCAATTGGCATCGTAGAATCTAATTTTCTAATTACTCGCTTGCATAGGCCCATACGTACAAAAAACTGGTAAACAACAGTACTGAAGACATCTACTGATGGTTGGAAAGCTTTTGGAAAAAAACTAAAGGAAAACAATTAATTGAAATTACATGGTTTTGTAGTTGAGAAAAATGACCACACATTTTACAAATATGCCTGCTATAAACAGTTACACATTTTTAATTCTTTCTTAAATAATTATCTTACAATTAAGATTACAAAATATTAAACATTTTACTTTTGCCATAATCTTTTAATTAATACTGTTATATGAGCACTTTTTATTAATTAATCATTATTATTATTTATTTTGCGTCTGAATAATGAAAAATGGTAAACAAAAGTTATGTTAAAATAATATTAACATATTCGTGCCTAGGTTGAGAATCGCTGGTATACACCACTGCTCTCTACATTTCAAGTAATTGGCTATTGAAGACGGTTTTAAAAAACTGCCATAAACAAAAATAAAGTCTCATACGGCTATTTATACGTTTTTTTTGGAATTGAACTTTTCACTTCCCAAAGAGCTGTCCAAATTATAGAAAAATTGGCAGTCTGTTGGAGCTAAATCTGGTTAATAGCTAAGAAGTTCCAAATTAAACTTATTTAATTTTGACATAATTATTTTTGCAGTATGTAGTTTAACATTAACGTGCAATAAAATAGGACTAAAAAATAAAATTGGAACTTCTTAGTACACTTCGTATTCACCATATTTAGTTTCCACACATTGTGGTCCATAAGTGATCATGATCAGTGATCACAATCATTGTTTGATAGTATCACTCATTGCACCATTTACGCGATCAAAAAGCAATCAAAGAGCGATTAAAGAGAGCAAATAAACAAAATACTAAAATAAAACTAAAAATTATCAGCAAGTTTTATTGCTCTATGGCAGGGGTGGGCCAATAATTTTAAGCGTGGACCGAAATTTCACTTTCAAAATCTCTCTCGGACCGGAAAGCTTCATTTCGTACTCTGTGCACTCAAATTTTTTGTGGGGAGTTTTACCCTGCCTAAGAATTTTTTTGACACAAACACTATAACTACCATTTTAAAGCATTTTGGCAAATAAATTTGGCAGTTATTGTTAGATATTGGTATTAGTAAATTTTTGATTCTAACAAGATCGCATAAAATATATTTAAAAAAATGCATGTGGGCTTTTTCAACGGGTCGGATAAAGTGAACAAAAGGGCAGGATCCGGCCCGCGGAGCGGCTTTTGCCCACCCCTGCTCTATGGTGACCAAAAATTTAATGGCCGAAAATATGATTGAACACGTTTAAATTTTGATCAATTTTGAGCGCATAATTTTGGGTTATGATCAAAATTAAACGCTTGTTTTTGAAAATGTATTATTTTTGAGCACTTAATTTTGAAACTTAATCGAAATTGATCGATCACTTATGAAATGCATACATTGCAGATCGCTCACGAGTGATGGTGATAATTTACATTTCTGAAACGCGCCATAAGACTTTTTGCACAATTTGGACATTTTTGAAGACAACATAAGCTATAAATTGCATGCGGAAATATATATGTTAAGGTATTTGATTTTTGTTACCATTTAACACTTGGAAAACAATTTCTAATTTAATATTAATCCCATCAAGGAAGTATGAAGATGGCTTTATGAAATTAATACTTTTGAACGTAATAAATGCTCTGAGTTAATGATTAAAGAATCTTAAATTTCTATTAATATATGGTTATTATAGATGCCTTACAAAATCTGGTCATGATCATTCTGTTTCCCAAACTTGAAAATGATCAAAATTATGGTCAGCTTTCTGCAATGAATGATGTGAAAAATGGTCATTATTTAATTTGTTTTTTCTCAAGTTCTTAAAGTTTGGAAGGGGCCCTATTATAAAGTTTTGGAGAAAATTTTTTTATACTTAATATAATCAAACATGGAAATTTGGTATTATATGGACTATTTTCATTTCTTTTCTCACTCCATTATCCTTTTAAGGTACGGGAGTGTTAAAATGTCTCACTTTTTTGATGTGATGATCCACAGTGGGACTATATGAATCCCACCGTATAGCAGAATTTTTTTTATGTTTTATATCATTTTATGTTTTTATTAATTAAAATACGTCAATTTTAATTTTGAACGATATAAAATTTCTGTGCATTACAAAATACAAAGATTTTACTTTAGGTTTTAAAAATTTAGGGTAATTTAAGCTTGTTAGTCTATTCAATTCTATTTATCCATTAGAAATATTGACTTCTAATACGCTTTGTGAAAAGCTCTACATAATCGTTTTCATAATGATAACACATTGAAATCTTGGAGTAATTTTTCTCCGTGTTGAAAATTATCTACCTCGCAAACGAGAAGTTTTCGGCTAAATCGCCTTTAACACCGTTCTGATGCAACTGATAAAATCTTAAATAAATCCAACTGAAGAAGAGTCCACATAGGAACATAGTTACATAGGTACCATGCAGCAAATTAAATAGCCAAATGATCGTTAGTGCCGAAAGTATGATTAGCGGTAAGTTTTGATTGGATAGTGTGATCACAGAGTTCCGTACTAAAATACTGTCTGGTAGAATTTGTTTCACAGCAATCGAAATTGCAGCTAAGTAACCAGAAAGGCCATAAATTTGTACAGAAAATAAATAATCTGCATTCGCGGTAATAGCGAACCAAATGTAACACAAAACAGTTGTAGCAAACGCAACAAGCATGTTGACCAGGACAAAGAACTTCCACATTTCGAATGAACCCCAAAGTGGTTCGATTAGTTTTCCACATAGACTTAACACAACCAAATCAACTATTACTTCCCAAAGATGCAATTCGACGAAGCAAAAGGTGAACAGTGTCCAGATCCAGAAATCTGGCGGCCGAATATGCGCTGGCGTTACCATTAATGATGTCAGCATGCTGGACCGTATCGATTCAAACAACATTAAGAAATATGTTAATATCACAATACTGCAAATAACTTTAACAAAAATGCTTGTATTTTGTATAAGGGCAGTTAATTGTTGTCTAATGTAGTAGACATTGCGTTCAACCTGATCCCAATTCACTCTAGAACGCTGGAAACTCATTTTTTAAATAACTTCTATGTATACTACATAGATGAACATTAGAAGAATGTAAAAAGTTCTTAAATTTCACTTGAACATATGACTCACAGAGCATATATTCTCTTTGATATGACTCCCGCAAAAATCTCAGCCACAGATAAAAATATATAAACAGTGTTGCCAGATGTAGGGTTGATATGTCGGCGGGTGAAACGCAGTGGCGACGGCGAAAAGTACGCATGACCACACGTATGTAAAAGATGAAGTCGTACACGCTTAAAATGAATGTAATTTTTATTTATGTAAAAATGTAATTTTAAATGTAAAAGTGTAATAAATTGAATTTGAATACACGCTG
>AGDA01085785.1:0-16207 GCA_000281935.1 Mengenilla moldrzyki | reverse complement strand
CCACTATTAAAACTCGCTAAGAATAAAAAGCAACCTTTAAAACAATTTAGTCATACTGCGACTCGCCAACAATGGTCTATTGCACACCAACAGCGCCGCGCAAATGTAGTTGTGCCAATAGCGTGCAGTTTGCCACAGAACAAAAATTCTGTTGGTGTCTAAAATTAACTCTTCCTCAGCGATCCGAAATAAAGAAGAAATCACCAAAAAATCACCGTTTTGGGAAAACTAAAGTGCCTATTTTGCATTTTGGTGAAATGTAGACGGAATTTCAATTTAAAATTGATTCCAAACAATTTGGTCCACCAAAAACGACTTAAAATTTTCTAAACTTTAGTTGAAAGAATTTAAAGAAATTTTATTAGTTTTATAATAACTTAATATTAAATACTATGCTTGTAAATAAATATAATTAAAAAATTATAACTAAAAATTAAAATTGACTTTTATTTTTTATAAAAGATCGATAAAAATTGTTAAAAAATCACTAAATATTTGAGAAAAGCTGTAAATAAACTTGATAAAAATTAAATTAAAATTAATAAATATGAGAATAAAAGTTATTTGAATAAAACAGCAATATTAATCAGATATTGCTGACTTTCCCATTTTATTTAATCAATGCAAGAATTTTAAAAAGTAAAAAACTGAAAAATAAATAAACAGAAAGTTTATTGGAGTGAAAAAAAATCATTTCCTCAAATTACTTTTTTTATTTGTAACATATTTGAAACATATTACAGTAGAAGTCAAGAAAGAGTTGAATGTTTGAAAATTCTAAGTAAAAATTTGTGCTAATTACTTTACGCACAAGCATATTTAAAGTAACTACGTTCAGTGAATTGAAAATAATATGTACTTGTAAATGCTTGTTTTTGAACATAAAACATGTAAAATTAAAATATCTCCTACCTTTAATTGGCGTTTATTTCGATTACTGTCTACATTACGACAAAAAAATTAGCAATGCATAAGCATTATTTTGAAAAATGTCGATTTTTATCTTAACCTCTTTTTGTATCGATAACGTCAAAGTTTGAACTGTTGTGTATGTTTTGTCTTTTCAGAGAGGACAACTAAACATTTTAGTTAATGTAGTCATCTTAATAACACTACATCGAAAAAAAAATCTACTGAAATTGAGAAAAATTATTGACAGATTTTTCGATTAATTAAAATTTTACTACAAATAAGTAGAAAATAAAATACGCTTTACTTTCTTCAGTACACAACTAAGGAAAACTATACTAATAGTAAGAAGAAAACGTTTACTTATCGTAGATTTCAGTAGAATTTTTTTTCAGTGTACGCGATCATTTTTTTACAAACGTATCTGATAGTCGGATATATCCTTTTTTTCATTTTTTAATGTTACACTTACTGATTGCAATGATAAATAAAGATAAACTAATGCCTTTAAAAATACAGCAATATTCCACCGATGCCCGGTTTAACACCCGAAGGTCGACGTGTGATTGTGATGCGTGCTTTGGTCAAGAACGTCACCACTTATGAGCCCAGCGATTTGTTCAAATTGGTTTTAATGATAGGAGATATTCGCTTGTTTGCTGAGGAAGTTGGTGTTGCTGGTGACGTTTACGTGGTTGACGCTAGTGTCGTTTCTGCTACGCATTTTGCTAAGTTCACACCCACTCTTATTAAGAAATTCGCTATTTGCGTTCAAGAAGCTTATCCGGTGAAGCTAAAAGAGATTCATGTAGTGAACACATCACCATTCGTTGATACCATTTTCAACATTATCAAACCACTAATCAAAGTTAAAATTCGTAATCGTATTTTTTTCCACTCTGACCCAACATACGCAACTTTACACAAGCATGTTCCAAAATCAGTACTACCAAATGAATTCGGTGGCACCGCTGGCCCCATGCAACAATTTCATGGTAATTACATTTGAAATATTAATTATTCAAAAATCAAAGGAATAGAAAATTAACAGCAAAATTATCAATTTAAATATCTTTTTTTCATATTTATTAAAAAATAATATATATAATAGCCTAATTCTTTGTGTCGGAACACTCAATTCATTATCAGTTTGAATACTAAATTTTAAGACCAAAATTGAACTTTTATTGAACACTAAATTTAAACTTTTATTGAACATTCAATTTGAATATTTATGGAACACTCAATTGCCTCAAAAATTTTCAAAGTTTGTTTCGTCTGTGACATTTAAAAATCGTAAATAAAATTATTGTTCCTCAATGAAGTTTGCTCTATTATATTTAATTCGATGCGCCAAAATACGAAATAAATTGATTCGAATTTATTTCGTATTTTGGCGAAATACAGACGGAATTTCGAATTGAAATTGATTCGAAACAATTTGATCCGCCGAAAAACGACTAAAATTTGGTTAGAATATTATTAACTTCTTATTTGAAAAAATTAACCTTTTAATGCTATCATTTTTAATTTTTTTTTATAAAGATGTTGGTAAACTTAATTCTTTTCTTAAACTTAAAAACATACAAGCGCTAAAAAAGCAGCTTTACAGTGGAAAAAAGTTGAAAACGAATACCAAACATTTAAGTTTTCTACCAAATCTTTACATAGTTTAAGTGAATTTACCAACATATTTTGTTAACTGTACTCTCCTTAAGGTAAGTTTACCAAAACTTTATAAAAATCTTTAATAAAATATGTTTATTTCTTGACGCTACCGCAGAGATAAAAATTTTTACCGAACATATGGGTGTATCCGAAAATATAGTTTCAATTGAATAGCTATTACGTCAAAATTACTCAACTTCTATGTTTTGTCACAGAAGACACAGATACACTGACTCCATTTTGAGTGGTTCTGAGCAAAAGATGGCGCATAAAACAATCATATGTAATTTTATTACTAATGAAGTCAAAGTTTCAAATAAGGGTACAGTGTTTTAGTTCTTAAAAACGTACAATGAAAATTCCTAAATAAAGCTCTCTTACCTCTTTTACACTATTTTTTTGCGATCAATACCAACTTAAATTTTCAGGGTTTTTGATTTTCAAAATAGAGTCGGCGTATCTGTATCTTCTATGGTTTTATAAAAGACCGAGCAAGTTTACTTAAATATTTTACAAAATTAACTTTTTGAAGAGTGCTATTTTTGAAAACGCCTTTAAAAGTATTTTTTGTCCTGAAATCATGGAAAATTATTTGATATTTTTTATCTGTGTATTTTTGTTGCTCATATCAAAAGAATTTTCAGCTTTCAAAGACACATTTCATATTTTAAAAAATTGTTTTAATTTGTTAGAGATGATTTAATTTTTATAAAATGTTAAGCAAAAAATGTCTAAATAGGCATTTTACAAAACCTTATCATGAACATTCTCATTCTCAACATAAAAAAAAATATGACTTTTTGTACCCGTAGAACATTTTTTTAAAAAATATATCTACATTAATCTATATAGTGTCTTTTAGTCCTAAACTCATATTAAGTGTCTAAAGCGTGTCTTAAAATCGACTCTGAATAGTTACGACTATTTTACGACTTCTTTTTAGTCAAAAGATGTCTAAATCTTATTTATTTGATAACTAAAAGTTACTTTCCTACCCGACTTAATAGTATCTAAATTAGTCTCAAAATTCCTATGTTTGAAATAAAGAAAAAGATATCTTTTAGAGGACTTAAGATCAAATTTAGTTTCATTTTAGACACAAAATGTTCTCCGGGTAGTTGTTTAATTGACCTTTGAAAGAATGATTACCTATTTCATGATTTTTCTCAAATTTTTATCCATTTTTTTGCTAAGAGAATTCTTAGATTTTACAAAATATGAATATAATCCAATCAAATCCATTTAAATATCATGATTACTTAGTGGTTCTTCTGATCTTGTGTTCTAAAATAATAGACAACTTCGCTTTTGATATTATTTGATTATTAAAAAATAACCATTCCGGTAGTTATAACAACAGTGAAAAAAATAATAGTGTAAAAACAGTGAAAAACATGGTAGATTTTATGAAAAGTTTTATAAAAACGGCATCCATAACGACTTTTATAAAATTTATATTAAAAAAATCATAAAATATTTAAACGAAATGTTATGAAGTTTTTCATAAATTATATGAATGTTATTCATAAAAACGTTGTAACTGTCACAGATCGACTGAAGTGCCTTGTGATCCAAACATACTAGTTTGCTCTATGATTGCTTTACTTTTTTAGGGCAAGCGCAAATCGAATACAGCGTGAAAGGTGCGATTCGTAATTTTTTACATATATTTTTTATTTTCGTACATAATTGCTACTTTTATGTCAAAAGTGTCAAACTCGCGACCTGCGGACCACATGCGGTCCAAAGTAAACATTTTTGTGAGCCATTCAGTATATCTGATTTAAAGTAAAAGTAAAATAGGAATGTCAAATAGAAACAAAACTAGGAAAAAAATTATTCCTTATTTATAAACTACCAAAACGTTAAATAGATTTCGCATGTTTCTGAAAACATTTGAGGGATTTGTACCTTTTGTTACATTCGATACATTTGTAATAATCGACTGACTTGAGATTATGCCTTTTTTTTAAAAATGATCGCTTAACTTTTTAAAGTTTTAACATGTTTTTTTACAAATGTAGCACTCCATTTTTTCTTGTTATTTTGCGATTTTCACTATTTATTTTGTCACCGATGAGCAACGTTAAAAATTAAAATTTTAATTTTTAAATTTGAAGTAAACGTTTAGGCTTATAAATGATCAACAAAAGTTGTAAATTTAGTGTAAATTTTCAAAAATTTTAAGAAAATTCTTTTATGAAAACAATTCATAAAATTAATTTTTTCAATGAACTTTCAATTTTCCATTTACTCTAACAACTTGAAAACAGTGATAGAAAACCGGGCCCATAACATAAAAACAACAGAATATTAGATTGTTTGAAGGCTGTTACAAAAAAATACGACACTCTAGAAGAAAACTTTGACAAATCAAAAGTCATTGATAAGTGCTAGAATAGCGCCATATTAAGAAAGTAACGTTTCTATATAAATCAAACAAAAGTATTATAAAAATATGATTTTGAATAATGTTTTCAAATTAAAACTGCTTTTTATGTGACGATCAGTATTTGGCTTAAATGGCAACGCTGTTGTTTTAATATGACGTCATATTAGCACTGGTTAACGGTTATTGATTTGCCAAAAAATTCTTTTGAAATATTGTATTTTTTTCGCAGCAGTCTTTAAACTAACTAATATTTTGTTACTATCATGTTATAACACTGTTTTCTAACATTGTTTTCAAGCTGTTAGATTAAATAGAAAATTAATAGATAACAATAGGGATATTTGTTTCTTAAAGATCTAACCTTTTAAAAAATTATGTTTTTCCTGTTTTGAAACGCTAGTCTATTACTAAATACTGGATTTTATTTAATCTACAAAATCGAAACTGATTTCGAATCTTCTTTAGATGAATGGCGAAAAAAACTAGATGACTACCGTGACTGGTTTGAGGACCAATACAATTACAAAGCCGATGAAAGTTTACGGCCGGGAAAACCTCACAATTACGACGACTTGTTTGGTGTCGAAGGCAGTTTTCGTCAATTAAACATTGATTAATTTTCTAAGCACTTTTTTTATTGTATGATCGAAAATTTATCCTTATTAATAATTCATGTGACTTTGAGCCGAAAACATTTCTTCAAACATTTCCATTTGAATAACCCACATTTAGCGCACAAGTATTTTACATCGTTGCTTTAGATAACAGTAGGCTTATCTATGACAAAGTATTCGATACATTGGTATTTTCAAAGGCATTTTAATCATAGCGTTTAATGCGAACGTATTAATAATGTGTTTTTTAAATGGCTTTTTTATAATTTTTTTACTATCTCAACAATTAAATAAAATTTCATCAATGAAATGTCTACGTATGTTTGGAGAAAACGACTTGAAATGTTTGTGTAAGCATTATGTTTGCATACAAAAGTGCTGCGATGCCGGTTACGTGTATAACTCTGATATGGAATGCACAAAATTGGATTCACTAGATGCCTCTGAATCGTTTATTGCAGGACTGAACGAATCGGATTTGGTTGTATACAATAAGCAAAAACCGATTTCAGATATGGATATTGTTTGCGTCCGATATGAAACATTAAAGTGTCCAAAACGGACATCTTTGATTTATAAAGAACAGTTTCGGCTTCAAAACGATAGCCGTATTCTACTTGTAGATGATCAAGTAATTTACAAAATACCCTATGTTTGCCTGGAATCGATATTAGTTAATAATAACACTTTGAAAACATTTGCTTTCATTTGCGATCAAAGCGACTTGAAATTCCTTACTAATTGTAAAATTATGTAAGATTCGTGATGAGTTAATAAAAAATCTGTGACTACTTTGATTAATTTATACTTTGTAATGTTCTTTTTTTTTAAAAAAAAAGAATTTAAAAGGAAGGAGGTTAAAAGTAACTTAAAAGTAAAAAAATAATAGATTATACTTGCTAGGTGGCTTAACATTCTAGCACCACAGTCAAATGACTTATTGTACTTCTAGAAAGCTGGTGGCTTCATCGATCAGTTAAGTATATTTAGCAAAATCAAATAACAGCCAAATTGTTTTCGGTGAGGCCTATCCGAATTTTTAATTCCATATCGATAATTTCCTTGTTCTTTAGTATAATGCCTTAGATTATCTCTCGGTACCGGTTCTAAAAACTTATCTCCAACTACTTGGTTGTAGGTCTACCCAGTGCTAAATTACACCAGTTTTTAATAGCTTACTCTTGAACAAAAAACATTAAAATAAGTGTATTTTTACTCAACATTGCTCAACGTTAAATAATAAATAAATAATAAGCCATGCTTGCTATGCAGGGTTAGTAACCTAGCACTGCAGCCATGTGGCTTATTGTACTTCTAGCAAGTTGGTAGTTCAAAAGAGAAATTAGATGTATATAAAATATCCAAGCAAAAGCTCAATTGTCTTTCTAGGAAATAGCTTACCTGAACTCTTCTTGCTCCAGGATGGGCGATTCCAAGATTAAGAACGCCTGTCCAGACAGTCTGTAAAAATTGCCTTTATAACCCTACCCCCAGCGATTTAGCTGTAGGTCTCCCCAATACTGCATCTCATCAATTTCAAATCGTGGAAGTAGTAATTGAAAAGCTGATACTTTTCTTACAAGAGATTCTTCTAGCAGGCTCTTTTACCCTAAGATGTGATCACAAGAAAGAAGAGGTTTGGATGCTGAGGCTTGAAGTTTCTTCTTTCCTTAACCATCTTCAACCTTATCTACTGGTGTTACCGCCGCTTTCAGGGTCTAATTTCTTCCCCTTTAGAGCATTGGCTCCTTTTTTTTACGACTTTCTTGCGTTGAAAGCTAGAAAGCATTGTTTCCTTTCCAGGAAAGTTTCCTAAAATTGTTTTTTACGTGAAGGTTTGATTAGTTAATCTGCCTTCATTTTATTTAGATTCATATGAATCTGATAGTCACCGGGTAAGTTTATGGTCCGCATCGTTAGTGACCCAATGATGACGATGTAAGGCTCTTACTCTAAGGGGTCGCCCGGTACGCCAGAGACTTCGTTGTCCTTATCACTCACTCCGGATAGAAATCAGCCACTCGGCATGGGTTGCTTTGCACCTTAAGCTGGGAGTGATAAAGGGGGTTGGTCCGCGGCCTCTTATTTGATTATTCTAGGCTGTCCCAATAGGACGTTTGGCTGTCCGCCACCTGCCGACGCGCTCAGTAGCCCCCACAGCTCTGAGTGCTCAACGTTACTCTACACATGATTTTTTTTATACTTTTATTGCAAAATTTGTTTATGACTTCATAGTGAACGGCACTTATGATTAAATTCTGAGAGTTCTAAAGCACTTTTACAGCTCTCACATAAAGCTTTTAGTGATCATAAAACAATGAATTTCACTTGTAAGCTTGAGTAAAAAGCAATGTGATATTTATGACTACGGATTAAGGAAGCAGAAATTTTGTTATTTTTTAAGAAAAGTTTAAATACGTTTAACTTCTAACACCATAGCAAATATCAAATAATTTTAAAAGGAAAAAAATAGTACTAAATCTTTAAAGTACAGGTTATATATGTGTATATGAGGGGTGGGCAAATAATTTTAAGCGCGGGCTAAAATGTCACTTCGAAATCTCTCTCGGGCCAGAAAACTTTACTTCGTACCCTGGCACACGCAAATTTTTATGTGGAGTTTGTACCCTACCCAAGAATATTTTGAAAAAATACTATAACTATCATTTTAAAGCGTTTTGGCAAATTAATTTGGCAGTTATTGATAGATAATGGTATTAATACATTTTTGGTTTAATAAGATCGCATAAAATATATTAAAAAAAAATACATGTAGGCTTTTTCAATGGGCCGGACAAAGTGAACAAAAGGGCCGGGGATCCGGCCAGCGGGCCGGGTTTTGCCCACCCCTGGTGTATATATTACTTTAGTTATATTATGTTCATATTCAGTTACTTTTTTTCCAACATAATGGAAAAAGATTAAGACAATTTCAATGAACAAAAATACGAAAGCAAATCTCACAAAGTTTTACTAATTTTTATTACGTAAATAAGCTTCGCAAAGTTAAAAATTATTAGAATAATAACTTATCACGATAAAAAATTTAATGTACATTTACATTCGACACCGAAAACATATTTAGGTAAAATGAAGTATGCTGACTTTAATTAGATAAAATGAGCTCTCATCCCCATTTGATTTTGTTTAAAAGTTAAGAAACAATTTTGGAAAAAACAGTTCCAATTTTTACAAAAGCAAACTTTTTATAAGCTTAGATAGTGTAACACAGCATCGAAAACTTTCATTAAAAAGCTTGTATCTAATTGTAGTACAAAATATCTATAAAAAATTAATAAACTGTTTTAATTAAAGTGAATTTCCGAAAATACCTTGTTCTTCATAAATTCCATACTTATATATATTACATAAATATATGTATGCATGCTAAAGCACTTATTGGTTTGATCTGTGTACATTAAGTCTACATAGATGAAAATAGATATTAAACACGTTTAATTTATATATGGTTGTGTAAACACAAATTAAGATTTTTCTCTCAAAGTCTTAATAATTTGTCATAAGGCACAAAAAAGTGGGTTTTATTTCTGCTAATTTTTCTTGAAAAATTTTAGTACTAATTATAACAGAAATCGGCAAAACTCAAAGCTTGCTACAATTGATATGTAAATGTTAAGATTGAACAACATAACAAGAATATATCGGATTGTTAAATAGAATCGTTTAAGTTAATTGAATATTAAGGTGTATTTTGGCGAAACAAATTGTTTCAAATTAATTTCAATTCGAAATTCCACCTACATTTCGTCAAAATGAGAAATGAATTCGAATTAATTTGTTTTGTATTTTGGCGCAGCAAATTGAATGCTACAGAACAATCTTTATTGTGTAAAAACTATTGGATTTACAAATTTCATATGGCACAGATCAAACAATCGAATTTTTTCGAAACAAAAAAAATTTTTGCCTAAAAAAATCGAATTATTTTGAATTTTTTGTTACTATAGCTCCGTCATCAAAATTGAAATTGTGGTGGCTAAAATAAATATTTTATAAATTATAGCGAACAATTCAAAATAATTTTGTCCGCCAAAATACGGCTTTATTAAATACATTTTTGCTATTATTAACCTATATTTGCTGACCAATAGCAAGCAAGCACACCATTAACGGTCGAGATAGATCTGTGTAGTTCTATACCAGAAATTAATGTAGCATTGAAAATAGACAAATTTACCTGACCAACAGCGAGTAAGCACAGCGTATAAAGTCGAAATAGATCTGTGTATTATAACGCGCCCCACTTATTTCTAAAATTTCTTCCATTTATTTGGCCATATCGCTTGGGTGGGGCGCTGAGGCTCTTTCCATTTGTGCGCAAGCTTTATTTCCAAAGTGAAAAATAATACCATCTAGTACTCATCGCGTGATGTGTAAAGGCTTGCGTGATCGTCTTTTCTTCCAGTGCTATTTTGACTTTTCTGAGTCAGTCTTCTAACAATGAAGACTCTACATCATTTCCCTCTGAAACAACATAAAAATAGTTACCAGACCTGAATAACCAACAGCTAGCAAAGCAAAAGTGTGTACGATTACATTACGTTGTATGAGATACGACCAACAGCTAGCAAAGCAAAAAGCATGTACGGTCATATCTTAGAAAACAATACCACCAATGACCAGCATAGTTAACAGCTAGCGATACAAAAGCATGTACAACTATATTTGGTTACTCGGGATATTGTCAACTGTCAAGTCCTGAGATAGAGTACTGACTTATAAAGCAATGCTTGTGGTGCCGGACGCATCCGAGTAATCTCGTATTTTAACGATCCACAATATGCATTGCGTAGAACTCCTCGGAGTTCTTGCCGCCTATGAGCATGTCATCGTCAATACTCCCCCCCCCCTATTTCCCAACATATAGAGTGGTCCTCCGACTACTCAAATAAAACCCTTTCGGATTTTAAATGCGGGTGATACCCAGCAACCGTTCGCAGCTAGTGTACCAGAATCACCCACCATTATGTGTCGGTTAGCCGCGACTAACCTTTACGACGCATCACACTGTTTAAAACGAGAAGTTTCAAACAGTCGGAAATCAAGAAAAGATCTCCCCCGAAATAGCGAACCGTCGCTCTCTTTATACTCGCTATTTCAGAGAGGGAAATTTCGGTGCGTAGGGTGAAATTTCCCCTATTTTTTTCAAATCGGAGCCGTTATAATAGCGGCATCTAAGAACGACTAAATCCAAGGATGCTACAGTATCCACATCAAGCCAACAGCGAGTAAGCACAGCATGTGTGGCTTAGTGCCTATTGTGAGCTATCCTCCGACACCTCCGGAACTCTTTCGGATTCATAAGGCTACAAAAGTAACCAGCGATGTTAATCTGTTAACCGGAATTAACATTAGCGATTAACATCGCGCTTAGCATAAAGCTAAACTAAATTGCTTATCAGCAATTAGCGAGAGAATCGACATTCAATACGCAGTGCAGGTGGTGCCGACCTCGGTCGAGCAGTCTCGTATTCTAGCGATCCACCTAAAGAGCAACTGCTTAGAATTCCTCGGAGTTCTGATCTCATTGAAATCAATAGTCGATCTCCCATTTTTCGATGTTCACTTGCTTTTTATATGCGAACATCATAGTGAGGGAAGCTTCCACGCGCAGAGAAAAATATCCCCTAATTTTCTTGTGACAATCGCGCAAATCGTTTCCCTTTTTCTATAACAAGCGACATCTAAATATAGTAAAGCGAACGTTACAATATTTATTTTTGACGAGCAAAATAAATAAAATTAAATAAGTTTGAGAGTGGAGCCATAACAACAAAAAAATTGGAAACAATTCAGTTTTTTTTCCAAAAAAATTCCAGTGCTCATTGCTATGTGAAATTAAATTTTTTTAATAAAGTATTAGCAATTTGATGCGCGAAATATAATTCAAATCAGTTCAAAATTGGTCCTCATTTTGTGAAATGTGGGGGTGGTATTTTAAATATAAAGTGCTTCAAAATATTTTAGTTCGCCAAAATACACTTATTATCAAAGTCACAAGTAAAAACTGAGTTTTTTCTGTTATAAATAAATGTTAGTTTTACTTATTCACTATTAAGCATATTTATATAAGAAGTATTAATTCAAATGTAAATGTACACTCAGTCCCTAAACTTTTTTTAAATTTATGCATTAATATACTAAACAGGTTCTATAGTATCAATGATTTCTATCATATGTATTTTTATTGTATTCTTATTATTGCCAAACGCCCATAATTATTTTGGATTATTGCTAATCGAATTATTAGTGTTCACGTTCTTTGGAAACTTATTTATGGTTTTGCAACAATTTACGCCTGATATCAATAAATATTATAGTAAGTTTGAGTTCTGTATACTTTTTTAACTCACGTTTATTTTTTTAACCTTATGCATTACCTTGAACATTTGTTACTATAGTGAGAATGTTATACTTAAGTTTAAATTGAAACTGACTTATTTAATTGTAAAATAGATTAAAAGCTTCTGTACTGTTTACCACGGATGTAAAGTATAGACTTCTCATCGAAATCTAAATTTCAATCCTGACTGAAAATGATTTGAATTAAACGGCACATGTTGAATTGTAAAAGTTTGTTATAACAGTTTTCGCTTAACATTGTTTACTTATGCAACTTTTTTCAATTAAAAAAATATTTTATATTTAATTATAAAATTTATTTGCTTAAATGACTTTATTTTTTAAAACAAACTTTGATTTTTATTCAATTAAATTAAATTTTACGCTTTTTCAAATTTTAGTACTCATGTGTTATCACATTTTAAAAAATATTACAATTAATAATTTCTTTATTAAATATTGTAGTGCCCCACTTTTCGAAGTGCTGTCGTCACCAAATTTATTAGCGTAAATAACCCAGATTCCTTAATGCGGGCTCGGACACCTAATATTTCTTGGCAACATTTCTTCTCTTCAACCCCATCCCTTGGCAAGAAAACATTATCTCACTAACGGTCACAGACTTGCTCTAGTTGTTACTCGCAAAATCGGGAATCCCCAGGGTAGGAACGGGAACACACCACCCTCGGCTATGAGGCGAAAAAGCGGAATGTCCCCACTCCATTCCCGAAACATCCCCAAACTCAGCAATGGAGTACTGGTTTGTTTCCTAAAGATAAAAAGAAAAATGGCGCTGAAGCTACTGGGCTACCCTCTATTGGTGGTTGTAACGAGCTATCATGAGGCGCACCGTTGACCACCAAAGGCAAACCCGGCGTGTGGTCAGCAATAATCATCCAACTGAAGCTGGACGATTTCCCTTGTAACGCAAAATGTATCTTTTCATACCGTTGTCATTGCCAGTTCTCACCATACGAACTTGTCAAATGAAAAGTCCGTGCCATCTCCTAGCAATGACAGCAATATCTATAGATGTCTCTGGGCGTCTCAATATAATACCTTTTTTGTGTAACATAGTTGTTAATAAATAGCACAAATAAAAATTAAAATAACATCAATTACTAATATAATAATTTACAGATTATATTCAACGTTTGTTCACAATTTTATCAATTTTATGTTTACAAATGGTGAATTTTGATCTATCTATGAATTTTATAAAATTATATAAAAGTCCCCAGTATTTGGGATGTGCAAATGGAACTAAAATTACATATGTAAAAGTTACGACGCACTTCAAACTACTTGCATATAATTTGTACATAGCTTTTATGGCTACGGCAGCGATCATTTCTAGTGTACTGTGGAACAGCTTAACAGAAACTCAATATGGTAACATTTTAACTTCTCAATTCGCTAGTAACTATACTGTCAGAATTTAGTGAGATTTAATTGCTTTACTGGTTTACATATATTACACACTGAGAAAAAAGGTACTTAATAATAATGATTATTTTCATTAACATTTATCATGTGAATAACTTTTTTTCTAAAAAAGGGTACTTTTCAAGATTTTTGGAAAATTTTCCCTATCTCTTGTTCTTTACCCCATGATTATTTTTTTACTTTTTGTGTTTTAAATAAAGGAAGCAAAATCTGTGTTATTTGGTTCATGTAACAACAGTGCTTCACTTACCTTTTTTACACACATCATTACTCAAAAATTCTATCTCGTCAAGTACATTTTTGAAATTAATTTTTTTTAGTCAATATCAAGAATAACTCACTTAGTTTATCTTCCAGTGGTTAGTCTTGGTTAATCGACTTTATTTTAATGAAATTAAGAATTTTTTTTAAAAAAAACACTTGTTTGCTGTTTTCACAAATTTGAACTACTCCCAGTCGCTAACCTTTGATGATTTTGGTGTAAAATTTTGTAAAAATACAGACATACGTTCTTTAATTTTTTCCAGTATTTTTCTAACTTTATAAGTGCTTAAATTTTGAAGTTAAAATTTTTTTACTAAAAAAAACATTTATCCCCATCTTCAAATTTGTAGTTTAGGGTTCCTAATTTGTTTTTGATTTTGCCCTACACTTGGTCTGAGTTTTCAGAAAACATATGACACATATAATGCTTTTTACCAAGGGTAAAATCTTTAAAATTAGTTCACTATTGTAATCAATCAAACAACGAATAACAAATTTTTACTTTGGTTAACTCGTTTCTTATTTAAATGATGATAAGTATTAGGGATTTAGATAGTAAGCACTCTTGAAAAAAATTAATATTTTAATAATGCATTCTTTACATGTAAACACTTAATAGAAAATTCTCAACATTTTTTCAAATATGACGAATGTCTAATATAGAATATCATATATAGAACTAAAAGATCTAAATATCTCAGCGGGAAAAATTTCTTGTCCAGAGATCATAGTTACTAGAGGCGCTGTAAATACTGTAATACTGAAATACTGTAACCCTCACTCTCCTAAAAATTAAAGTCAACGACGAAAAACGAACGACGCAGTAGTTTCATTTTTCGTCATGTAAAAAAGAGGTGAAACCTACCCTGCGCACTGACATATATGTGTATAAAAGTGTTTCCATTCTGTATATGAAAAGGGGATCAAATTTAGATTTCTGATTAAAAAGAACTCTGAAGAGTTTTAACCAATTGCGATACTGTGGATCGCTAGAATGAGAGACTGCTCGGTCGAAGCCACCATTACAGACACTGCTCTAAATAGTCGATTCTCTCATTGATCAATATATACTTAATTGATACGCTAAACATAATAGTAATCATAAATGTTAATTCTGTTAACAGAATATTATCACGGTTTGCTTATGCAAACCGATAAGGATTTCAGAGAGAACGGAAAACATTTCCCAGCAGGTATCACTTGCTGGTTTTTGCTTTGTTAGTCGCTTGTGGTATTTTGCAACCACCAATTCTGTTTACTGATAGCCGTTCACAGACTCGGTAAACTGATATGATTTACTGTCTTTGTCTTTGTTAGCTGTTAATCATATTTTTGTTACTTAACTGGGCTGATTAATAACAGCTTACGTTTCGAATCCATCAGCTCTGTTGATGGAATTCTACTGACTTTTGATTCGATAGCCTTTGAATACATCAAGAGTAGGTGCGTTTCCGAAGAAAAATTTTTGGTCTGTACAAGAAATGTTTTAGTTTGTAAAAAAGCAGGGTGACTTTGACGAAAATGACTCTTTGGGCCTTAGCTTCTAATTTAAATGACAAAACTAAACTTTTATAATTTGTGAGTTGTTAGGCAATCTAATTAAGCAAAAAACTGTCAGTGAGCCAACAGTAAAGAAAAGCCAATATTTTAAACCAAGCGTTCAGTCTCACTAAATTCATGCATTTCCGTATAACAGAACAGCTTTGTACAAAATTTTACATATTTAAAAATAGAATACAAATATCTCTTATAAAAATAAAACTTTTCTGAAAAATACAAAGTAGTTTTATTTAGTTTCGAGAATACACACATTCCTAGCATGTGTATTTGACCAATTACATCACAATAATATAATAACCACATTGAAAATACCAATATAAATAGGGTTACCATACGTCCCGGTTTTAAGGACTTGTCCCGGCTTCCCAGTCTGTTGTTAAAAATATCCCGGTTTTTCTCAGAAAAATAAAAAATATAATTTTTTTGTATTTATAATGGTACAAATTGAAAATAATTCTTATAATTCTTTATACAATTATTGTAAGCCATCTAATTTTCCTCAAAAACAAAAACCAATAATTTATATCGTAAGACACAATGCTACGCTCCGCTTAACGCTTAGCTAATAGTGTAAAGTACTACAGTTTGAAAACCATATTGATATTTACGTAGTATGTATTGTTCGGCTTACAAGTAAAGATTGAGCAAAGAAATGTAAACACGAGTATTTCCACTCATGCGAAAAATACATTTCCAAGCAAGCAAGTTATTATTAACATGTTTGCCTTTTACGAAGAGCTTTGAATGAACTAGTGTACTGTTCATCCGTCCAGTTTTTTTTATAAAATATATTTTTATTATTATATATTGTTATACCCCAATTTTTGAAATGCTCTTGCGTGGATAACTCGGCTTGGTGATATGGGCTCGAACACCTAGTGCTCTTAGCAGGAAAGCATCATCTCAAACCCATTCCGGTTATTCCCTGTAAAGTCGGGGATCCCTAAAGTAGGAGCCAGAAACAAACCACCCTCAGCCATGAGGCGCAAAG
>AGDA01085723.1:0-15353 GCA_000281935.1 Mengenilla moldrzyki | reverse complement strand
TACATATAAAAAGTCATCTTTTTATTTTAACAACAATAAAAACAATTCTACAGTACATGACAAGCACTAAACTAAAGTAATCAAGATTTTAAATAAACCATACTGTCAATAAAATAGCAGTTCTCAGGAAAACTTTTTTCACGTCGAACTTAAAAACCATGGGTAGAATCTCTCGGCCCATAAAGAAATTATAAATTCGACTATCCGTTTGTGCATACGGATTCAATTTGTTGGCTTTCTTTCGTAACGATAGTGCATACAACACTATAGACCAAATCAAACCATAAGCCAAATAGTAAGCCAAATAATGATAATACGAATTTATCAGAAAGTCACAAATTTGAGTCCTGTAGATGCATTCAGCCACAAACAAAGTGGACAGACACAAAATCGTTAAGGCAGTGAAGCTGAAACCAGCCTTCCAAACCGGTTTCCATTTTTGAAAACCGGACAGAACAGGCATTGCAACACTTAGCATTACAATCGCATTGAATCCAAAAAACAGACTTAGAGCTTTCCAGTTGACGAATGATTCTTTCCAGTCAAACCAGACGGATTCGTAAAAGTTCTTGTGAATAAACGAGCAGTCGAACGGATTTAGACAGGAGTAATTGACATAAACTGTGTACAGTGGCAGTAGAATGATAAAAAACAAAGCGCCCAGCCAACCACCGAATTCGTACTGGAACGGTATTGCTTTCGATTTCTTTAATGAATCTGGTGTCAGTTGATCTTTGGCCACCGAGACCTTATCGATAAACCGTCTAAGCACGTTGTCTGATTTCGATGGAGGTGCTTTGAGATTCGGAGAGCCTTCCATTGAAGCTGATTCCTTAACAGTGCTTTTCTTTGGAGTGCTTTCTGCAATTTAATCAAAAATTTTGTTAAAAAATGGTATAATGGTATAAAGTTCTCAAAGTCACAATTTTGTCATAATTAATGATCATCAGTTCATTTGCTCCTGGATGGTTATTATCAAAAATTCAAGAACAATTGCCCAGAACATTTTTGAGCATTGCTATAATAACACCAACTTCATCAACTTGGGCAATTCCAAGATTAGGAACAGTTGCTCAGACAGTCTATGAGCATTGCTTTCACAAGTACACCCCCAGTGATCTGGCCATAAGACCCCCAGTACTGGGACTCATCAACTGAATATTTTGGGCACAGTAATTAAGAAGCTACTGTTATTTTTTCAACAAGATATACTTCTAGAAGGTTCTCTTATCGTAAGACATGATCACAAGAAAGAAAAGGCCAGAATGCTTAGGTTTGAAGTTTCTTCTCCCCTAACAATCTTTAACATCATCTACTTGTGTTAACGCTGCTTTCAGAATCTCATTTTCCCCTTTAGTTTTGCTTTTTTCAGAGATAATAATATACATTTCTAACTGAATAAATTGAAACCCACATTAATCTTATGTAAATATACGAATTATAATTTAATTTCTAAAATTACTGAACATATACATTTCAGATTCGATAAGTAGATACTTTTGCGAGATCACCGTGGGTTCTTAGTTTTCAGGGAACTTTCTCAAATTATAAAAAAAATAAATTGCATTGATCAAAAATTGAATATTAAAATGTCATGTCAAAGCATTCATTAGCAATTTCAAAACCTTAATTGATAGGAAAGAGTGAATAATTGTTGAATGGGCGTTTAATAACTATTTATTATAACGCTGTATTACAAACTGGAATTTTGCGCGGGAAAATGAAAGCGAAAGTAGCGACCTCTAAAACTGATGAAACAAAGGAAGGATGTGCGCGCCAAATTACCTGCAATGTTTTTATCGCGCGCCGGTGACTTGGGACGGCCACGCGATCGAGACGTTGACCGCTGTCTTGATTGCGGCGATTTCGACGAAGTGGCACGCTTGCGGACACGCGACGATTTGCGCGGCTGTGGCGTTTTCGGTTGCGGCGACGCCGCAGTTTTTGGAGTCTGTCGGCCCGGTGACCGTGTACGACGCAACGACGTCACTGGCACGACGAAATGCTCTTGCTCGTCGGTGACAACAGAAGCGCTTCCGTTTCGGTTTTTCAGTCGCTCGATGGTCGACCGCACGACACCCTTATTCTTCGGCAGTTCTGCTAGTACCACGTCTCCAACTTTGAATTTCATAACGTGTTCGCGGCCACCAACACTAGCCGTCTACTTTACACGCTTTTCCGATCACAATTTAACGTTTAATCACCGCAATGACAACTCCTTAATATTATCACATCAAAGCGTCCCTTCACGTAAATTTAACCGTTTTCTCTGACGTCACGTTTCGTCATAGCTACATCACGCAATGTTGCCAGTCACCGCGAAATTTATGTAATTCTATACCAGTGTTGCCACAACATAATAATTTTCAAGTTTACCTTTTGTAAACTCAAAAATATTTTAGTATTTTGAAAAGCTAATGAGTTAATTAAATAATATGATATTACTGAGCATATGAGTCTTAGCTTTTGCAAAAAATGGTTGAATTCTACCGCTTAACCATATTACATTTATAACTTTAATTATATTATATTTCTTGAGTAAAATACAGGTACTTGATCGAAGCTTAAATTTTTAATATATTTTTTACTGTTGACAAAAAGTCATTAATTTTGCTTTATTGTCGTCATTAAATGGAATAGAAAGTTATTGCCTCTACTGAATTTGTTTCTGCAGTTAAAAATGTTGAATATATCATTAAATAAAGGACGAAATTCTTCGGTAATTTCTGAAAATTCGAACTCTTTCATATTTAGCACCTAAAAATATAAATATTAAATTTTTCAATTTCTTTAAGCACAGTTGTGTTAAAATTTATTAATCTTATCTGACGACAGTATTTTTAATAATTAAAAAAAAGGTTAAGAACCACTGGTTTAAACAATTCTATCTGCTTTTGACAACAATCTTATGAACCAAATTGTGATAAACTAATCACTATGCTATTACTGTCTAATAATTTTAAGTGTCACAAAATGGACAATAAAATGCACTATTTAAAATAAGTTTTTTTAGTGGTAAAGAAGTTTACACTGTAATGTTATAAAAAATTACATCGCAAATATAATGCATTTTCCTTTAGTTAATTGCAATATATAATTTATTTTCAGGTCAAGCAAGCGCTTCTAATTAAGATTTTTACCACTATAGGCCGTTTCGGAAATTTACTCAGAGTAACACAGAGTTCAAAAACTGTGTTCGTAAAACTACATTATCTTTAGAAAAAAATTACGTCGTAGCATACGTTACATAACTCTAACCGATTTTTCTAACAAGTAGAGTTTAAAGGTGCCTAGATGCGTATAATATAACAGTTTTCAGTTGGTTATTTCCGATCAGATTAGATTAACTTAGAGAAGGACAATGCTGACGTAATAAATGTGACTCCGCTAAGGCTACTCCGAGTAAATTTCAGAATATGCCTTATGATAAGTTTTTTTTTGATTATCACAGTAGTAATATAAAACGGGTCTACTTATTTATCATAAGCAAGTAAAGGTGATATTCATAAGATACCAAATTTAAATCTCTTTGGTGTGATATGTCACAAAAATTTGTGTTTCTAACAACACATTGATATCCGATGATTCACAAAGAATATGGCAAGCAACTGATCAATAAATACTGATTGAGCTTATAAAGATCAATAACAGATCATCAATGTGTAGCTGGAACGCTTATTTATACATCCATATGAAGAAACACAAAAAACGTATCAAAAAACATTATATTTTTTATCAGAAATAGAACAAATTAATTGATAAAAATTAAGTGCAATAACAACCACCGAAAAAATACCAATAAGAAAAAACAAATTCTGTCAAAACACTATCAGTCACGTTCAGAAAATCGACCGCAGCCCTTGAAAGGCCTAAAGTCGACTATCAATATGGCGTGTTATCAACATGTATAGTCTACTGCTGAGACTGTTTGCCCTCACTTCGATCGTAATCGTTCACCAATTGCTTAATATGACCCAATTTATTGTGTAAAAATTGAAACCGTTTTTTCACCTCCTGAAATTTCGAATTTCTTTTATTTTGTTCATATTCTAAGCGAATTTGCTCCTTTATGTCCTATTAGAAAGCAAATTTATTAACTTTATTTTCATCGAAATGACTTAATCTTACGTTGTATCTTTGCGAATGAGGTATTTCTTGTGTCAGCTCTTCTTCCAGTTTCATAAAATGTCGAGAAACTTTATCGATAATTTTATGGAGATCTTTATATTCGGAATATTCAGCATTAAAATCTCTTTTGTATTTTCGTTTTTGTTCTAAACTGGTAATTGTTGTATAATCCCTTAAAAAAATTAAATTAATTACAATTACAGAAAATTGTTTCAAACTGGCGAATATTTTAAAAGTATGTTAACATTTTGTTAGTGTTTCATAAAATAAACTGAAGTATTATGTTTTGCTTTTGATGGAAAGGTGTTTATAGTTGTGGAATTTGGCGATACTTGAACTCGATTACACCAAGAGCTAAAAGTAAGTGAAGACCATTAAGCTATTGAAGGATGGTCATATGTTTACTTTATATAATTATTTTCTATAATACAGGGGATAAAGAGTTTATATAGTCAAGCGGTAACAATTGCAGCCCTATTGTGCTGAACAAATGATAGAGACATCTTTTGGTTCACTTAACTATATTCACTAGAGAGCTTTGCTTCACTAAACAACTGTTCACATCAGTGAAGAGTTCTGTCGAGAATCATTAATATCAGTGTCTGTTAATGTTAATGTACAGTTGGTTTCGGCCACCGAGATAGAACTTTTAGTTTTATCAATTCATTGCCAAATAACTGTGCCATTTACTAAATACAGTTTTTAGTGTTGAACTGATTATTGTATCTTACATCCAGTCGTTGGAAAGTAATGCAAGTAGCGCTTAATGGGTTTACATCCCATCGTAATAGTATTAAACAGCGTCTCGATTAATGTATATAATCAGGACTTATTTGACGTCTGAACTGCTACTGCTTGTGTCGAAATGTCAATACATTTCCAAATTAAACCGCTGTTCGAATACAAGCATTGTCTCTACTTCTTGGTATTGAACACAACAGTATATTAACGGTAATAAAAAAAAATATGCGTTTTAGATTGGGTTAGCACTGTAGCCGAATTTTTTATTGTACTTCTAGCAAGCCGGTTGTTCAATGGAGCGATTGCATGCATTTAACAAACCTAGCAAGAGCCCAAATTTGTTTTTGGCAACAGCCCACCCGTCATTTTCTTGTTCTAAAACGATTATTTTCCAAGATTCAAAATACTAGTGGTAATACTAAACTACTAGAACTAAATATTTCTGATCGACAATATTTACGAAGAAACATCTTTTAACAATCTCAATAACGTCGGAATCTCGCTTCAATTATGAGTATATGTTCCTATCTTTATTACTGTTGTATTCGATGAGAAAAATAGCAAAATAAAATCAATAGTTGTTGATGGTGACGAATATTTTTTATCTACTAGGATTGAATAACTGGATTATTGGAGCCCCGCTGGTTACGCATGTGTACAACTTAGTTTCACAAAAACTTTTAAAAACGGTAAGCATTAAAGAAGTTTTTAAAAACGCCAGCAAAGTCGATTTCCCTTCAACTGATATAAACTTTCAAACATTTTTAGTTATTCTATTTCAATCTGTTTATAACGGATCAAATTATAGTTCAGATTATACGTAATAGAAACCCCCTAATTATTATTTTAATAGCAAAATCGAAATCAGCCATTAGTTTTTGATTATAAAAACTAGTATTCAACAAGTTTATCTATAATTTTTAGTAAATTTTTGATAGATCTTAAAATATCTCTCCACTTGACTATATTATATTGAAAATTTTACTTCTATAACGGTTATATAATGAAATCAATGTTAGAAAAATTATGTTACTATTATATAAAAAAGACTGTTGTAATTTTGGATTCATTACAGTAACATAGTTTTTAAAAAATAAGTGTTTTACATTTTTCATCTTACTGTAACAAAAATAAAATGGGTCAACTAAGCATGTTACTGCAATATCACAGTAATAGTGTTGTTATATAAATACAATGTATGTTACATAATTAATATTTCCGCGATAAAATTGGTCAAGAGAGCTTTTCTTTTAATATGTCACCAAATAATTACTTTAAATAATCCAAACATTCATTATCAACATTTTGTTCTGGAGAACGACTACTATCACTTTTTGAGTCAGATTTATCACTAGCATCAAAATTGGCTAATTGGTCATCGTTTTTCTTTGCATAACCGTTGACTAAATTGCAATGACCATTCATTTTACTAACAGAGTTTAGAGGTTCTTTAGAGAATCCATTGGTAAGACCCGACGCGGGAACAGAATTTAGTTCGATTTTGTGTCTTACACCACCATTTAGCACAGAAGACTCACTTAAAACGTGTCTGTTATTGACTGTGGTGGGACTACTTATGGTAGCACTATGATTATTGTTCCCATGACCATTGGTAATTGGGTATTGGTCCGACTTCTTGTAATGAGATATTCTGGGCTTTTTAGTGGGTAGGCCATCAGCTCCATCAAAATAGCCAGGTCGTGTATTGCTGCTACTCAATGGTCTTGGTGAACCGGAATGGAAACTAGATGGTGAATGTTGACTACTGGATGAACTAGCACCGTCGCTGCCCGGAGGGGTTAGATTTTGTGGCATTCGTCTGAAATAGAAGAAATAATCAATGATCAAAATTTGGTTATTTTTATACTTCATGACACAAATCGCCTAAAAGTTTGGAAACACGAATATAATTTATTTCTCTTATTAGTAATTTAGCTGTTTCCTAGTTCGAGTTTTCATAAAAAGTTCAAAATTAACGTTTTTTTCATATCCTTTTGCATATAAGTCTAAGTGCCAATTTTATAACCCCATTTCGAACTTTTCTCTGTGAATAATTGTATTTATACAAAGAACGTAAACAGTGATTTGTCCTAAAAAGATTTTTTCAAATAACTTAAATGGTTTTTAGTAAAGTAGTTTCAAATTTAAAATAAAGATTACTCTAAACCAGGGATCCCCAAACTATTTTGATCAAGTGACCCCTTTTTCAAAATGAACTGTTACCTCAGACCCTCATTGCCAAATTACCTACTTTTAAGATTGACCCCCTTGTTCATAATGGTCCGCTAACTTAAAACAGCTGCTACAGAATGTTATTTTTCATTCTGACTTAGGGCAATAAAAGAAGATAATGAGAATTAGCAATGCTTTAAATTATCATACTATTATGAATTAGGGGGCCTATAAACAATACAGTACCTACCTATCTTGAAAGTTTTAAATAAGAACCTGTGTTAATTTAATAGGGGCCGATCTTTAGACCTCATCGACTCCCAAAATCAGTTTTCGTTTATGTCGACCTCTAAGAAACCGATATTAACTACTTTGGGAATCCTTGCTCTAGACTATTTCAATTCTAAAGAAGATAAGCTTTATTATAATTATTAGGTCGCATTACAATTCGATGGACACTTCTAATTCGACTCAATTTTCTTCCAAATAAAAAAAAACATCAAATCCACAAATCCTTAACCTTTTCGCTACTAGCGTCGCCCATAGATGTATCCGCGTAACGGCCTATGTGTACGAAAGTACAAGTTCCTTGAATCATTAGAAGAAATAAGATAGCAACTGTTATGTTTCCAAAGTTTGTAAATTTTTTTTTGAAAATTTTATTTGGGGCTTTGCTTCGTTTACTTTATAAGATTTATTGTTGTATAACACTTAAGTGTCCGTTCAGTGACGCTACTTCGGCGGCACGCTGGACCATACAGCGTTGTCGCATCTACGGAAAATACTGCGGTAGCGAAAGAGTTGATGCTCGCTATATTAAAGCATAGTAGAATTTTTCGAACTGTTTTCTCTTTAATTCTTTTAAAGTATGGTCTTGATTGAACATACCTCAAAGCATTATAGTAATTGCCCGCCCTTCTTTAAACGATTTTACGTAATTACCTACCGCAGTTTTTTTAATAGCATCTTTTTCCTGCTAATTTACGGAAAAAACAATTCGATATCTCAGCTGTAAAATTTAGAGGACAAATTTCTAAAAATATGAAGTTTTCTTCAACAGTTATTGATTTTATCGAATTATACATATCAAATTGACATTTAGACTTTAACTATTGTATTCTCTGCGAGTTAAATTCTGAAGTTACATAACAACAATATAAACATGAACTGATCACAATCAGGATAAACACTGTAATAACATAAAATTATCCATCGAATTACAACACGATTTAAATTAACTATAATAATTGAACATGGGCGTTTCAAGAAACATCTACACCCTATTGGTCTTTTCAATGATAAGCCCCTGTGTAAAATGCGAAACGAAGAGGAGGCAAAACACTCCATTATATACTACAATACCACGCATTGGAATCTGGAAGATGGCCACTTAGATGATATCAGGTGATCCTAGGTAAGCTAATTAAGTAACGTAAGTGTCCAATCGAACTCACCCTACTTAGTAGAATTACAATAAGCCACTAGACTCCGGTGCTAGCGAACGACCCTCACCTAGCAAACAGAGCTTAAGATTAACTATTTAAACTAACATAGTTTGAAAATAAAAAATAATGCATAACCATAATGAATAAATTAAGTTGTGTTTCCAAATTATTCATATGACTAAAATTTCATACGGAAATTAGGTCCAAAATATATAAAATGTTAGAACGTTTTTTAATTTAAAAACTTAATACCTTTTTAGCAATTGCCTTTCTTGTTCCGTGTAAAAAGGCCAATCTTCTTGTACCTCATTCCACAAATTCGCATTCAAGTAATACGTATTATCTTTCATTGACGAAATGTCTTTTAAGACGTTTGTAATGGAATTTTTCTCTTTCAAACCACCTTCTATATAAGTAATAAATAAGAATATTATTTAACATTTTCAGTTGAAGAAAGTATTACGAAAATTTCACCTCTATTAATTCTATCACATAATTCAGGCTTTTTGTGCGGCCTTAAGGCTAACAAATGTATTAAACGTTCTCTAAAAATAACCAACATTAAAATCACAAAGAATTACAAAAAATAAACCACAAACATACTTAATAGATCTCTTTGTAATATCTGATGAACATTTACCATTTATTACTCGAATTGAATTAGTACCATTGACGAATTTATTGGAACAAGTTTTAGTAACATTATCACCACGTTGACTATTTAACACTTCGTTTCGTTGTTGCAACTGTGACTTTAGCAAAGCCATCCTATTGGCACTTTGTGGTCCCTTTTGTTTCACTTTCTTCCCGATGTCCGAGGAATTAGCTTTAATTACTCTTGTACTGTAATAAAAATATCAACATTAACCCAAATATGAAATAAAGATAATTAAATTGCATACAAACGTTTTTAATAATATAAAATAAATTTTATACTTTTAATAATATAAAAAAGAACCTATGTAATAATATTTGGAAATAAATGCAAATCCCATGGGTTTATCTTTGTTTAACAGCTATAAATGACTAAAGGCTTAGTTCAATAATGGCATTTTCTAAATTCTACACTGAATAAAATAATTGGTCGATTTAACATAAAAGTTAGTAAAAATGTGACAAGAAAACAAATCGTTTTACCAACTCTTGATAATTTAAATTAAAATTTACTTATGTTCAAATATTTTTTGTTACAAACAATAAACGCTTAATTTTTTATCATTTTTTTAATGAGTTTCGCTTTTTTTTAGTGTTAATATTTTTTATATACAAGGGAATAATTAGTTAATTTGAGTAATCAATATTATTCATTCACATAGATATTTTTACGCTGTACTTCTTTAAAACATCCCTCTGTATAATGCTACTACTCTGCCTGGTTTTAGTCAGGGATTCATTTACAAATTGATGCTAATTTTGTACGTTAATAAAGGTAGTCATAAGTGCTTCTTTATTTAAATAATCAAGTGCTTTTCATAAAAAAAACTATTCTTTTATGATTCTTTTGTAGAGAGTCGTAGTTATTTTCTTCTTGTTGATTAAAAAGCGTAAAGACCAATGCCTTAACTTAATAACGCATTCTTGAACAAACTTTTGGATATTTGAATCGCTATCAGCTAAATCCTGAGCCAAAAAATTGCCGAACATAACACTATCAACATATTTTTCGGTAATTAATCCTAAACGTTGCTTTTAAGCCAACAATTTTCTCATGATATTATAAATATAACTAGCACAATAGAGCTGGAAAATAGCAAAGTTCACAAATATACGTTAATCATTAGCATCAATTGATTCTATAAGCTGCTGTTTAAAAATCACTTAGAAAAGAGCCCTGAAACATTTCAGTCTAATATATACAATGTTAATGTCGAAAGCATGGGAATGAAATACACGTAAAGTTACAGAAGTTGTTTTTAAACAAAACCTCGTTAAGTTTATTTTTGTAGATGTCTTTCTATAGACCAAGATGTCGATCGTAAAGACTTTGAAAGTATCCCGCAAGGCTAAAATTAAGCAATTTACTTCCAATTAAAATTTACCCTTGATAACGTAAATATTTTTGAAAATATAACAGTAATTAAGTACGATTCTAAACTAAACCTCAATGTTTACAGCAGACATATGCTGATCAATCAAAACAACTTTTTAAAACAGATAACGTTTCATAACGAGTTCATAGTCGCATGCGAGAACCATATTTAACAAAATAAGTCGCCTTTAAGTAGTAATAGTTTGGCCACACCTGCTATAGACTTGTTGTTTCGTCATAATCTAATAATCTTCAGTTCATAACGGTCTTAAATGTTAAATTTTTTGACAAAAAGTCTATAGACCTTCACTTTTTAATGAATTCAAATTTAGGTTTCTAAACAAGTGTACAAAACTTACCATTTGTTTTTTTGGTTCTCTTCAGCCACCGTCATTCGATGTTTAGTCGTTTCGTAAACATCGTCGTTGGCATGAATATGCATTTTGTACAGCATTGGTCCCAATGATTCTAAATCGTTATACTTTAGGCCGACTTTTTGTTGAATGCACTCGAAACTTCCCCGAGGACCATCAGTGTCAAGAAGGTTTGCCACGGAAAAATTAAACACAGATCGACTCAGACTTCCATTCAAATTCGAACACGGTATCGAAATTTGCTAGCATTTTAAAAAATAAATATTTAATTGATATCCACATAAAAAAATGTCGACAAAATCATGTATTACTAAAAATCTATAATTAAAATTTTCACAAATTCAAAATAACTTTCCAGATTGACGATTTAACTATAGTTTTTTCATTACATATGTTTTAAAATGAATATATTATTTTATATATTCGTTGAAACTTATAGCTTAGGCATCTCTTGGTCTATTTTTCCTGTACCTTTGTCAATAAGTAATTTAGCACTTTGGTGGTTAAAAAATATACAGTTAAAACTTACAAGAAAACGAAATAAAATCTGTTGTAGATTTGAAAATGATCAAACTAAAATTAAAACATAATAGTTGTAAGATGCAAATTTATTTTTACATTTTAGAATAAACACACTAATTGTGTTTATTTTAAAAGCACATATCCAATATGTTTTCAAATTTAAAAATAAAAATAAAATTAAAATGAAATTTAGTCAAATAAGCAGTTCTGTACTGAAAGAAAACTTTAATAGCAAATTTATTAGTTAGCATTTATTAAAATTTAAAAAATTAATAAAATATGTTTTTCTTATAAATATTAACACGTTGGCTGCCGTGCAAATTTTACGTGACTTCCTCTAGGCGTCAAAATGTTTTTTTTATTATGCGGTGCATATTATGTTGGTATTTTATATACGATGAATAAATTAGATTGTATTAAGATATTTTATGTATTTTTCGTGGTGGGGGTTACCGGTGACCCCCAAGGTGCTGTAGACCATTTTTGCGATTATCACTTGTTTCAAACTGTTATGCTTCTGCTGTTAAGCAGTTACTATCACTTCATAGTCTTCTTAGTACTTTCGACACGTAAGTAAATAAATGCATTCATTATATTCTGTTACTTTACATAAGTTTTTACATTCATTAAATTTTTTAATTAGCCCTTACAAATATGAGTTCAATTGAAGATTACGAGTCAAGCTATAAAAATGTGGTGACATATTGACATATATGCACTGATAATATGTATATTTTTCATGAAGTTATAAAATTATTTTTGTATGCTATTCACGATACGTCAATCGAGTTACAAAGTCTTTTATCAGTTGCTTTGGTAATTTTCCTTAATTATTATACACTATGATCCATTGAAGATATTTATTATTTTATACTATTATCCAGTAAAAATATTTTAATAATTTTAGAAATGAAATTCTCCACGGTGACTCAAAGAACTAGTGACATTTTTGTTTACAAAATGTTTTGAGTCGATTATTGTCAAAAAAACGTTTTTCTAAATGTAACATTTGTAAATACGGAGCCAAATACAGGATCGTTTATACATGGATAAAAATTTCTACTTTTTTTAAGTAAAAATCTGCTTGGATTTTGGACAAGTAGAACTATATCATCAAAAAGACGTAAAAAATATACTTATTTTTTTGTATATGAATATTTCGATGATAATTTTAAGTATATTTTTATAAAATCTTATGATATTTTACACTAATTCCAAATCCAAGTAGGAATTGTTATCCGTATATGATCACTCGTATGATCACTCATATGATATTTTTATGATCATAAATTCTATCTCGTACAGCCATTTGTCTTTATGACGATATAAGATGATTAAAAAGAAATATTAAAATTCGATTGTTTTAAAATTATTAAAAAAATGTTTTTGATGAATTAGAATACGATCATTATTCATATTTTTATTTTAATTGCTGTTGGTCTTATTTTGGTTCTATTTTTCGTATTGTTTAATATAGCATTTATCGTCATGAAATTATCGTAATGATGATCGTATAAATGATCTTATAGCGGGACACTCTCTTTACAAAAGTTACATATAAAAAAACGTTTTTTTGACAATAATCATATTAAAAATTGTTAAAAAAATATTTTAAATAGAACTTTAAAACAAATGTGGCTGTACGGGATACCAAGCAATACAAAAAATAACACTAATATACGATCAAAAACGTGTGAAAATTAAACATGAGTAATGATCGGGTTCAAATTCAAAAACAAAACGTTTTTTTGTTGATTTTAAAATCAATGAAATTCAACTCCAATTTTGAAGATCGACGTAAAAACCAACTGTCTGTCCGGGTAGTAATCGTTTGGAATAAACTTATAATTAAAGTAATTGTATAAACTAATATTAATTTTAACAGATGTGTAAAAATAGAACAGTCTATTACTTTGTTACAATTTATTATGAATAAATTTAATCTGAAAATCAAATGCGTAAAATATATGTCATATTTATAAAATTATGCAAACGGAACTAAATTTTGAAAATTTCATTACTCGCGTCAAAGATTTAAAACGAAATTATCCAATAAATTTCCGAGTGACACACAAATTCGATTTCAAAACGGTCTTGAACCTCTTTTTACACAGAATGATTTGTTACACTGTCACCAAGAACAACAAAAAATTACGAAATTCAGACAATAACAATATTGATAACAATAAATTCTTTAATTTACCTACTTATTTTAAATATACATATTTTTTAAAAACACACACACACACACACAAAACAGAAACAAGTACCGTTTTAAAACTTTCGGAATTAAAATGAAAATTTCAATTAATTTTTACAACATCATCATTATTGCTCTTTGAGATTTTGTGTGTTCTTATTTAAAAAGAAATTTCTCAATTTCAAATAAAACTTAATCACTTTATAACGTTTGATCGCTCAACACACCATAAGTAAACAATTTCATAACTTCTGTAAATTCTAATTCTGTACCATTTGTTTTCCTTTGAGCGAATCAATAGAAATTTGTCATGTATTATATATATATGTATATATTAACAAATTATTCACTTTATAAATTTAAAACTTTCTTTTTTTATAATTGAAGCTTTCGTAAACGATTTAATAAATTGAATTTTTTTCTAATTAATTTCGGTGACAAATCAATAATGGTGTTACGTAAAAACTAAGTTTATACTGATTTTTTCCACGTTAGAAAATATTGTTTTTTTTATAAACAAATTATCTATGAGAACAATCAATTATTCGTTTAAAAATTAAAGCTAAACACTCATTATTTTAATAATTATTATTCTAATTGTTATCAAAAAAAAATTACTAAAATTTCTAGTTTCATTTAACCCGTTCCCTGCCACGTAGGTCGTATACACCACACGCTAAACTTTTCGTTCAAGCCATTTGGTATAGTTATTGCATAATGAAGTATTTTTTAAAAATTTATTATTTAATCAATTATGGGCATCTTAGTACTACTGCTGACGCCGTCATTTAATTTTGGGGCGTATATGCTCTACGCGGCGCGGCAAACATTTTTTTCTCCCTAATGTGTTTTTTTGCATTTTTCGTATTTTGATCAGTCATTTATTCGCATGTCGTTGATATATTACTTACTGCTTCAATGAAGCAAGAAACTGTACTCTAAAAGTTGTAACATTCTGCAATAGTTGTGAGGATAAACCACACTTATGTTTGCCATATTTAACAAAGTTCATCATAGCATCCCTTTCGAATTGCTTGCAAACTTGAATTTTATTAAAACATATTTTAAACATGATAAACAACTTATATATGAGGATGCAACTTGCTTGGCATAATAATGTTCAGCCAAGTATTTGTTAAACTAATTTTTGATTTGTTGTGTTATGTATGTTGAACTTTACAGCCTTTCCCTGATAATTATGATACTTGTGTTATTTTTTATATTGCAAGGCATAAGCCAGAAACAAAATAATGCAAATATTAAGCGTGGGTCATATATGCCCCACGCGACCTGAACGGAAAGTCTTCAAAAAACAATCTTGGAAGGAATGTGTTAATATTTCGAGTTATTATCATTTGTAAACATGGGAATTTTTTAAGTATTTTAGCAATAATGATAGCTATAATGAATTTTGCTGAATCGATTAGAAAAATTACTAATAAAGTGATATCTCAAAATACGAGTCCAATTCGTTCCGTAAACTTGTTCGTGTCTCAAAACAAGTTTCCTCATTGAAATTAATTGAAATGCCAAATGTACAAAAAGCAAAAACCACGAACTCAACTTATCGAAAATGCTTCAAACATGAAATACGTACACAGACTAAGATCTAGTCTGTTAAGGAGACATACAGGAGCATGTGTCGTGTGTAATACCTCGTATTTTGGAATACTCGTAATCAGAGTCGAAAACTTTTTAATTCAAATTTATAACTTGGATGTAACTACATTGGAACGTTCTAC